>CAUYSK010034900.1:0-12987 GCA_963575035.1 Avahi laniger | reverse complement strand
TCCTAGCTCTCTGGGAGGCCGAGGTGGGCGGATCATTCTGAGCTCAGGAGTTCGAGACCAGCCTGAGCAAGAGTGAGACCCCACCTCTACCAAAAATAGAAAGAAATTAATTGGACAGCTAAAAATATATATAGAAGAACTGAGCCGGGCATGGTGGCGCATGCCTGTAGTCCCAGCTACTGGGGAGGCTGAGGCAGTAGGATTGCTTGAGACCAGGAGTTTGAGGTTGCTGTGAGCTAGGCTGACGCCACCACGGCACTCGCCCCAGGCAAGAGAGTGAGACTCTGTCCCAAAAAAAAAAAAAAAAATTCTCGTGCAAGAATGTTCATAGCAGCTTTATTCAAAATAGCCACAAACTATAATAGAAACAATGCAAATGTCCATCAACAGGGTATAGATATTATTCCTTCCAACAACCCATTCTCCTTGCTGCTACCTGAGCCATCTTTCCTTTTCTTTCTTCCTTCCTTCCTTCCTCCCTCCCTCCCTTCCTTCCTTCCTTTCTTGAGACAGGATCTCACTCTGTCACCCAGGCTAGTGCAGTGGCCCAATCATAGCTCACTGCAGCCTCACATTCTGGGGCTCAAGCAATCCTCCCATATCAGCCTCCCGAGTAGCTGGGACTACAGGCGGGTGCATTGGAATGGAATAGGACTCAGCGACAAAAAGGAATGAATTATTAACATATGCAACAGGCTGGATGAATTTCATAGGCATAAGAGTGAACGAAAGAAGCCAGACACAAAACGTTAGACTACATTTATGTAAAATTCTAGAAAGGAAAAAACTAATGCAAGGTGAAAAAATTTAGAACCATGCATGCCTGAGGCAGGAGGGGTGGAAACAGGAAAATTAAAATTAAAAGTAATATACACCGAAAAAAAGGTAACATGCACTCGTTTTAACAAGTAAAATACTCCACAACTGTGTAAAGAAAAAGTTAATATGGTAATTTGGTTAAAAAGCTCAATATATATTTTTCCACATTCCATGCTCCAACAGATAGAAATCAAAATATGTGCACATATGTAGGTTTTGTTTTGGGGATCATGTTATGTATGATGCTTGCTTTTAAAAACACTCAATAATATATCATGCATATCCCTCTGGTTCAATAAATATAGATTCAACCCATTATTTTTAATAATGATGTAATACCTTAATATGAATCACCATAACTTATTGAAACATTCTCCTATTGATGGATAGTTTATTTCTATAATATTTTTGCCACTCTAAACAATGTTGCAATAAAATAGATCTTTGTGTATTTATCATTACATATGGTATTTAGAATAGATTCTCAAAAGTGGGCACAGGGAGGATATGCATTTTTTACTTAATTGGGTATTAGCAGATTGTGTATCGAAGAGGTTATAGACCAGTTCTCACTCTCACAGGCAACATATTGAAGAGCCTTTTTTGTCACGTCCTCACCAGCACTACACGCTATTGCTCTTTTGAATTTTTGCCAATTGGATTGATAAAAATATGTTGCCTTGAATTCAAAGTGCTTATAATTGAAGCAAAGCTGTATTTTTATACCTTGTGTAAAGTCCGTGCTATTCTCATTCTTGTTGTGTTGAACTCTCCCAGTTTTCAGTTCTGTTTCTTCTTGGCCAATATGGCACAGACCCCTCAAAATTGCACCGTCAGATATATTGGGATATGGAAGGCAGGTGAGCAGGGAAGGAATCATTCCCATTGTTTGTTTTTCTACTCCAAATGTTTAGCCTAGTAGGAAGAATGAAATGAGTGAGATGCACAGAGATTCGAAAGCAGTTGCAAGCCCTAGCTCAGTGGCCTATGACAGAGAGTCTGAAGGAAGGATGGCTTGCACCTGTGGTGGATTCCTCCGCTCAGTTTGCCACCACCTGGCTTCCTCTCGCATCGTACTTCCATGAGCCTCGTTGCTATAGATGTTAACTGGCTTAGCCAGAGTGCATCGGAGAGACCTTCCCTAACTACCCCGCCTGACGTTGGTTCTCAGTCATTTCCTATCACAGCAACCTGTTTATTTCCATCCTGGTACCAACAAGAACCTGTGGTTGTTTGATTTATTTACTTACTTGTTGTATTGGGCACGGTCACAGCAGAAAACAGAACTCAAAAGAGTTTCATTGCACAGAATGAAGTAAAGGGACCCCTTATGGAGCCAAGGTTAGGATGAAGGGAATTACCCAGGATGCGTAGGCACCTGGGACTAGCTGCAATGAGAAGCCATTACCACGCGTTTGTTCTTGATTGCTCTGTAGCAGACCACCCCAAAACTTAATGACTTTTAAAAACGGCTGTCATTGATTTGCTCACAATTCTTTGATTTGAGCAGTGCTTGGTAGAAATGGCTCATCTTGACTCTGCTCTTCAGGGAGTTGGCTGGAACAACTAGGCTGGAGCTGCACGATCCAAGATGGGCTCCCTCACACAGCTGCTGCCCCGGCTGGGGTGTATGGAATGGCAAGGGGTGGGCCAGGCCCTTCTCTCTTTCTCTCTGTGTGGCCTCTCATTATTTAATAATTTAGCTCAAATTCGTAATAGGTGGCTGGATGCTGAGAAAGTCAAAGTGGAAGCTGCCAGACCATTTATAGACTTGTTCCAGAATTGACAGGGCAACACATTTGCCATATTCTGCTGGTCAAAGCAAGTCACAAAGCAAGTCCAGATTCAAGGGGAGGTGAAATACCATTTTAGGAGAGAAGCAGCACATACATATAGAGTTGACATGAATCATTAGTGGCTGTCTTTGCAGATACTCTACGACTGAGGTCCCCAATCCCTGGGCTGTGGACCGGTACCGGTCCATGCGTGTTAGGAACCGGGCTGCACAGCAGGAGGTGAGTGGTGGGCCAGTGAGTGAGGCTTCATCTGTATTCACAGCCGCTCCCATTGCTCACGTCACTGCCTGAGCTCCGCCTCCTGTCAGATCAGAGGCAGCATTAGATTCTCATAGGAGCCCAAACCCTACTGTAAACTGTGCATGCGTGGGATCTAGGTTGTGGGCTCCTCATGAGAATCTAATGCCTGATGATCTGAGGTGGGGCTGAGGCAGTGATGCTAGCGCTGGGGAGTAGCTGCAAATACAGATTATCATTAGCAGAGAGATTTGACTCAATAAATGTAATGTGCTCGAATCATCCTGAAATCATCCGCCCCACGCCCGGTCCATGGAAAAATTCTCTCCCATGAAACCTGTCCCTGGTGCCAAAAAGGTTGGGGACTGCTGCTCTACCACACATGTCTAGATATGAAAGGCAAAGGAGGAAAATAGAATTACCAGTAAGTGCTGGAACTACGGAGGACGGTCTGTCCTGCAGGAGATGTAGCAGTTGAAACCACTTCCAGCAATGTAGTGCCGAAGGAGGGCAGGAATGGCAGAAGAAATATCCGACCTCTCCCTGCTGTCTAAACTCCTGCCAGTGCAAAAGAGCCTGGGTGATACAATTCACAGAGGTCAATCTCTCCAGGACACAGAGTGGGTCAGAAAAGACCATGGAATGGATTGGGGATGTGTGAGAAATTAGAGAACCAGCATACTTTTTTTTATCTGCCTTTTGTATTAGAATATAAGCTCCATGAAAGCAAGGACGTGGCCATCCTCATCACAGCAGATTTCTTTGTGTCTAGCAACTGTCTGGAACTTCCCAGGTGCTCAGTAAAGATGTGCTGAATTGGGTTCAATTATCTGACAATGAAACATAAACTTGACCTTCCTTCTTTCAGATGCTGCAGAGGAAATGCTTGAAAGATTACGGGATGGAGATGACTGAGAAAAAACCCAGCTTGGTGTGAGGCTAGATTTCAGCCACAGTATCACTTTGTGGCTTGTCATCGTACAAAGCATGACTGCATGCTCCCTAGGGATGAGAATGGAGTGCTACTAGAGTACTTCTAGAGTTATTACAACCAATCTGGTCTCCCTGATGACTTGCTGAGCATTGTTCTTTTCTTGCTTGGGTCCCTGATGATCAGCTTAGGTGCCCTGGATGAGGTGACTTGTTTTTCGTAATGTAGCATCTGTGAGAAGCCAGAAGTTATTTTTTAATTGACATATAATTCACATACAATACAATTTACTCTCTTAAGATGTAAATTCAGCAATTTTTTTAGTACAGTATATTTACAAGGTATGACATTATTCCACTATATAATTCCAGAACAATATTATGATCTTCTCCTCCAAAACTCATATCCATCAGCAGTCACTTCCCTTCCCTTTCCCCTCCCAATCCCTGCAACCACTCATGTACTTTCTGGATATTTTATACACGTGGAATTATACAATACCTGGCATCTCGTGTGTGGCTTCTTTCACTAAGCATCATGTTTTCAAGGTTCAGCCACGTTGTAGCACATATCAGTGCTTCATTCATCTTTTATGGCTGAATGTTATTCTATTGCATGAATATACCATATTTTGTTTATCCCTGCAGCAGTTGATGTACATTTGTGTGCTTTCTATTTTTTGGCTACTGTGAATAATGCTGCTATGAACATTTCTGTACAGATTTTTGTGAAGACACTTTTTCAATTCTCTTGAGTATATACCTACAAACAGAATTGCTGGGTCATATAGTAACTCTGTTTTTGGTTTTCGTTTTCTCAGAGACAAGGTCCCCCTATATTGTCCCGGCTGGCCTCAAATTTCTGGGCCCAAGCGATCCTCCTACCTCAGCCTTCTGAGTCCGTGTTTAACTTTTGAGTGGCTGCCAGACTTACAAAGTAGCTGTTCCATTTTATATTCCTCCCAGTGATGTATGAGGGTTTCAATTTCTCCATATTTTCATTAACACTTATTATTTTTATTACGTCTTTTTGATTATAGCCATCTTAGTAGGTATGAAATGGTATCTCATTGCAGTTTTGATTTGTATTTCCCTGATGGCTAATGACGTTGAGCATCTTTTTATGTGCTTATTTGCCATTTATACGTCATCTTTGGAAAAATGTCTATTCAAGCTCTCTTGCCCATACTTTAATTGGATTATTTGTCCTTCTATTGTTGATTTGTAAGAGTTTTTTATATATTCTGCATATAAGTCCCTTATCAGATAAATGGTTTGCAAATATTTTCCCCCATTCTGTGGGTTGTCTTTTCACTTTCTTGACAGTGTCCTTTGAAGTGCAAAAGTTTTTAATTTTGATGAAGTCAAATTTATCTATTTTTTTCTTTTGTTACTTATGCTTTTGGTGTTGTATATAAGCAACTATTGCCTAATCCTGGATCCTGAAGATTTACTCCTACTTTTTCCTCTAGGAGTTTTGTAGTTTTAGCTCTTATATTCAAGTCTTTGATCTATTTTGAGTTAATTTTATACATGGTACCATGGTACAAAGCAGAGACCCAATTTCATTCTTGTACACGTGTATATCCAGTTGTTCCAGCATCATTTGTTGAACAGACTATTCTTTCCCCAATGAATTGTTTTAGTACTTGAAAATCAATTGATGATAACTCTTCAGAAGTTATTCCTAATGTCAATGGTAATGACTGGAATTGTTGCTGGCTCCTGGTTTACATCAAGAACCTTTGGCCCTTCCCCTTTAAGGACATTTGTTTCAGAGATCATGCCAAGATCTCCAGCTTGTAATCTTGATTAATGCAACATTGAACATACTAAGATGCTAGAAGGGCACTCCAAGTGTAATTATATAGGGGAGCATGGGTAAGTAACTTTGTAAATTTTCCTCCTCTATAAAATGGGCACAATGAGAGTACTTACCCATAGGGTGTTTATGGGGATTAAGCGAATTTAAAAAGATGTCAGTAGAGGTTGGGCACAGTGACTCACGCCTGTAATCCTAGCATTTTGGGACGCCGAGGTGGGAGGATCTCTTGAAGTCAGGAGTTTAAAACCAGCCTGATCCCTGAGCAAGAGTGGGACCCTGTCTCTACTATTAGCCAGGTGTAGTGGTGCCCACCTGTAGTCCCAGCTACTCCAGAGGCTGACGGAGGACGATTGCTTGAACCCAGGAGTTTGAGGTTGCTGTGAGCTAGGCTGATGCCATGGCACTCCAGCTTGAGTGACAGCGTGAGACTCTGTCTCAAAAAAAAAAAAAAAAAAGCCCTGATGTCAATAGAACTATGCATTAGAGGGAATAGTTGTAAAATGCTTTACAGATACAGAGACGGCAAACTTCAATGCTTTGGCAAGAGTTGGACTAGGATGTCAGGAAGCAAGGTTTCTTCTGATTAATTAGCTGTGTGACCTTGCCCAATCACTTAAACTCTCCAAGACTCAATTTCCTGTTCTATTGAATGTAGGTAATGATGCCAAGTCTAATGACCTTTCTAGGTTATTGTGAGATTGAATCAATATAGTAGGTGTAAAAGTGCTTTGGAACACTTTTTATTCTGGGCATCTTGAGCAATTCATAGACCATTGCTTGCTTTCATTCTAAAAACTGCCTTTGAATTGTTTATCGTGCCCAATATTCCTCTCCTTAGGGCCAGCCCCAAGTAATATTTACCACAATAGAACATTAACATGAGATTTCTCACCACTTATCTGGGTAAGGGCCAGAGCCTGATACTTGCCTCAAAGAAAGCAGTTCTACAGTGTTTAATAACAACCAGGCCCTCAGGGAACTCTCCATGAATACTTTTGGTACTGAGGTAGAATGTGACCAGTGAATATTAACCATAGTCTCTTTTATTGATTACTTAGAATGTAGAGGAGGAATGTTTAATAAAATCTCAGGTGACCTTATTTATACTGTGGTGGAGCTGGAAGGCCTGAGCCTTCATACCCTCATCCACCCCCCTCACATCCCAGCAGTTATGGGGAGAATAAGCAGCTTCAAGGAGCAGTGTCAAGAAGGTGATTCTGGAAGTGGCAGACTCTAATCCTAATATTTATGGAGGAGATAAAAGTCTGGAGGGAGAGAAATGCCGACATTCTAGTAGCCTGAGTAATGCCTGGTCGTAGGGTATGGCAGGAAAGCGAGCTGCAGCTTCCTGGTTCGCCCAAGAAAACACAGTTTGAGGGGAGGGGACCGTGAGCTAATTAAACTAACCATAGTAATCCAAAGGACGAACTTCATTGTTGAAGAAGACACATTTGCAAATTATAAAGCATTTAGGAAAGTTTCTGTATATCCTTATGGGTTGGCTGAGACGCAACTGCCTCTGACAATTAATGCTAATCTCTGGGAGACACAGGTATGATCCAACAGTTATTGACAGGCTGTGATAGAATAAAGATCTCTAACTGTCACCTGCCATGTCAGAGACACACTAAAGAAGACCAGACACCTGGAGTATCAACCTCGCTACCCCCAGTTTTCTCAGTGTTGTTCTGGTCTGAATAACTCAGATCTTGAGGTTTTTCACCTATGGGGAACACATTTCACTTGGTAGAGGAAGAGGGCTGGCCCTGGGGCAAGAACAGTCCTTGTGAGGAAGGGTGGAATTTTCCAGAGAGTGGTAGAGAGGAAGGCAGTGCTCTTATATGAGAATATGAAGATCAAGAAACAAGATTAGGATTATGCGACTTCCAGAAGGGAACTGCCTTTATGAAGAGTTTAACCTTGTAGGTGCTTTTTGCCTTTAACCACAAAAAGTTATATTTTGTATATGGTTTCAGACCTTTTCTCTCATACTCTGTAATTCTCTTTAGCTTCCTACAGCAATGCTCCAGTAAAGTGTGATAGACAGCTAGATACCAGCTGTGCCTCAGTTTCCTTATCTGTAAAATGGAGATAATACTTTCTTCATAGGGTTGTTGTGAGGGTTTAATGAATTAGTACATGTTAAATATGTTAATGAATGTGAATTAAGTTAGGGCACCTGCCAGTGCCTGGCATGTAAAAATGCTCAGTATATGTTAACTGTTGTTGCAACTGTTAAAAACCTCAACACCTTCTCCTTTTCTTCCTCTTCAGGAAGGCCTTTTAGATGTTGAGATAGCTTCAGATTATCTTTCTTGAGGCCTTTCAGATATTTAGAAAGGCCAGGGGTATTTCCACTTTTTGCAGCTACTAGTTATTAAAAAATAAGGAAATTACAAAATAAGATTGCAAAATGTGGTGGTATGTTTTCAACATTTGCATATAACAAATTAATGCCTTGCAATACAACAAGATACAAGCAGTAAAGCTGTACTATTCACAGGGTAATTACACAGTATACAAATGGTGTACTGCAAACACTGTAGCTCAGGGATTGGATACAAGCATAAACCTGAAGGGTGAACAGCAACATCCAATTTTATCAGCCTATCTTTCTGTATATTAAATATATATAATCTTGTTTCGAAATAACTTTAAAGGCAAATTTTTAGTCCTTTCATAAATCAGAAGACAGACCAAAAGGCTCTTTTGCACCCCTCTATACAGATTCATGAAGGGAAGTAAGGGCCTTCCTCTCCTGAGGACACCCCCCCAACACACACACACACACCCCTCAACACACTCACACACACACACACACACACACCAATCTTTGCAGAGGGAGGAATGGCCAGAGAATAAGCAGCCTGAAACAGTATCAAGAAGATGATTCTGGAAGGGGCAAACTCTCATCCCAATATTCATGAGAGAGGTCAAAATCTGGAGGGAGAGAAATGCTGGCATTCTAGTAGCCTGAGTAACGCCTGGTTGTAGAGTATGGCAGGAGGTCCGAGCTTTGGCCTCCCAGGCAGGAACTTTCGTTTTTATCTGTTTGATGGAAATCTTTCTCAAATGGAGTGTACTTTCTTACATTATTAAAAAGAGCAGAGTGAAAATAAAAAACAGGACCAAAACATATCCTCCAAATGAAAAAGATCGATGTTATTCTGTTTGAGCTACCGTGTGCATGTGAACATGCCCAAGGAGTTTCATTTTGCCATGGAGGAGTACGTGGAAACTCACCACAGAAGACAAAGAATGCACGCGTTTCTCCACGCTGCCTGTGTTTCCTTCACATTTGCATGCCAGTGTCATAACTCCACAAGTGTCATCACGGGGACAAAGAGAAAGTTTGGTTCCATTGCTGGAAAAGTGAACCTGCAGAAGAGACGTGACTGCAAGCACTTCTGTTGGACCATTTTTAAGTGCTTTATTTATTTTTAAAATAAATGAATAAAGAGCACTAAATAGGAAATAAGTCAAGGCAAGCTCTTAAAACAAGTTTCCTTAAAAACAAACAAAGAAAACCAAAAGGTTTATTTCCAGATTGAGGCCACTTGCTCTTTATTCAAGGATCTGCCTTTATTTCATTCCCTTTGGGCCCCAGAGGCAGAGAGGGGGAAGGAAAGGTCATACAAGTTGTAGGCCAAAGTCCTGGGTGCTGCTCTATCTCAAGACCTTATCAGTTTATGGTTTGAGCCATCTGAGTCTTGGGTTCCCTATTTGTAAAATAGGATGAATGTGGATGAATCAATTTCCTCCCTGCTCCAGGAATGTATGAAATGCAATAGAGATTTGGAACTATAAATATAGGTGGATGATGTTGCCTAGGGCCTGTCCTGGAATCTAGCTCATGCTCTACAAAGGACAGCTGCTATTATTTTATTTCCAGTTGTGCTCCTTTAGGACCTTAGTCTCCCCTGTTTTCATCTCAGTGGTTTGCTCTTGCCCAGTGGGATGCATGGCTTAGCCACCCATCCATTCATTCATTCATCTATTTACTTACAAACGTTTTATTAAGGAAAGCTTCAAACATGCATAAAAGCAGAAAAAATGGTATTATAAACCCCAGTGTACTCATCACCCAGATACAATCATTAACTCATTGCTGCTCTTGTTTCACCTATATCCCTTCCATCTCCTTCCGCACTGGATTACTTTGAAATGTATCCCTGACATCGAATCATCCATCTGTAAATATTTCAATATGTGTCTCTAAAAGATGAGGACTGCTTTATATAACCACAATGCTATTATCACATCTAAAAATAACAATAATTCCAAAGTATTGTAAAACAATTCAGAACCAATGTTCAGATTTCCCAATTGTCTCATAAGTATGTCTTTAAAAAAAGCATTTGTTTTCACTGGGATCCATACAAGACCCACACATAGCATTGGATTCATATTGTTCTGAAGTCTGGTAATGTACAGGTAGGTACTCCTCTCTCCCTCTTTCTTTCTTTTTTTTTTTTTTTTGTCCTTGCAATTTATTTGTTACAGAAACAGGTAAACTATCTGGAAGAGTTTTCCAAATTCTGAATTTTGCTGATTGCAAACCCCCATTGGGTTGTTTGATATGTTTTTCTCTCCCCTCCCTCCATATTCCCTGTGAGTTGGTATTTTGTTCCGGGCTTGATCTGATTCACATTCTAGTGTTTGGCAAGAATATTTCATGGGTGGTGTTCTGGGCTGAATTGTGTCCCTCCAAAATTCATCTGTTGAAGTCCTAACCCTCAGTACCTCAGACTGTGACTATATTTGAAGATAGAGTCTTTTAAGAGGTAATTTAGTTAAAATGAGGTCATTAGGGTAGGTCTTACTCCAATATGACTGGTGTCCTTACAAGAAGAGGAAATTTGGACACAGACAGTTATTAATATAAAGGGTAGTCCACGTGGAGACGGGGGATGGCCAGCTATAACCCAAGAAGAAACAAACCTGCCAACGCCTTCATCCTGGACTTCTAGCCTCCAGAATTGTGAGACAATAAATGTCTGTGGCTTAAGCTATCCAGTCTGTGGTACTTTGTTAAAACAGCTCTAGCAGACTGAGACAGGTGGTGACAGCGTTTTCCATCAGGAGGCTCACAGGGTGGGTTTATCTCTGCAGTAATGTTAGAGGCCATTGATGATTATTTCCCAGATCCATTATTTTATTTGGAGTTTGCAAAAATTGTTATGTTCTAATTCTATCATTCCTTTTTCATTTCTTTCTTTCTTTTTTTTTTTTTTTTTTTTTTTTTTTTTTTTTTGAGACAGAGGCTTGCTCTGTAGCCCTGGGTAGAGTACAGTGGCATCATCATAGCTCACAGCAACCTCAGACTCCTGGGCTCAAGTGATCCTCTTGCCTCAGCCTCCCAATAGCTGGAACTACAGGCACATGCCATAATGCCTGGCTAATTTTTCTGTTTTTAGTAGAGATGGGTTTGGGGGGATGGTGTGTCACTCTTGCTAAGGCTGGTCTCGAACTCCTGAGCTCAAGTGATCCTCCTGCCTCAGCCTCCCAAAGTGCTAGGATTATAGGCATAAGCCACAGCACACTTTTCATTTCTTTTTAATGAAATTCTTTTATAAAGAGAATTTTTTTTTCCGTCATTGACTATTTGGAAACTCTTAGAGCAAGGATAAATGCTTGATCTTCTTTCTTTACTCACCAGTATTCAAAATAATGTGTTGGTTCCCTAGCATCTTGCAAAAGTGAGTGGTTGTTTTTTTTTTTTAAAATGAACTCATGGAATTTAATACATTTGACCTGTTTCAATCAATTACAGTATTGCTCTTTTTGATTTTCAAATTATCTCATTTCTGGCCATTGGGAGCTTTTTCATCACAGCTCTTGAGTCCTTTTGATACAACGCAAGTCTTCTTTAATATTGCTTCCTTGCTTTTTATCATGACAAGGTATCCAGGATCATCTACATTTTCTGTCCCAACAGAGAGTCAAGCATTTCCCCAAGGAAATGGTATTTAGTGGCTATGATCTGGGTATTAGCAATGCTCATTATTATTGGGTTTATTATTGGTTCCAGGACTTTTTTGTGGACAGAACTTGGAAATACTTTTTTTTTCTCAATTTTGAAGAGGATGACATGAGTTTTTAATAATTCAAAATTTAGTATTATAGGGAATTACTAAACTTCTTTGATTTTTATATTTGTATTTCTTTTATTCTGAAAATCTTAGTTCTTAACAACAGCAATGACTTATTTGCTTTACCCTACAATGAGCAGAACAACTTTAGAATAATAATAGCAATATTACTAACAGTATGATTACTGAAAATAGTTTAAAATTGTTTTTGCAGTTCTTTTTCTCCTTAGGGTATATTCCTCTAGGGACATATAGTCAAATTATTAAGGCCATGCAGAATCATTCCTTTCAATATACTGTTAGTTTTTGTTTTATTTTGTTTTGTTTTTGTTTCTTAAGGAGTATTTTTATTTTTATTTTTGTTAGCTAATCATTTAAAGATTTATGAGGTTCAAAGTCAAATCTACAAAATGTTATTAATATATTCAGGAGTCTAATGTCTCACTTTATCACCTCTACCCTGTCCAATGGGTAATATTCTGTTTTAAATAGATACAAACATATTATATGTGTATATATTTGTGTGTATGTGTATGTATACATACATGTAATATATATATAAGTGCATGTGTGTTTGGACAATAGCTTACTAAAATAACATTTCTCAGTCTTGCTTTCTCACTTGTTATACCTTGGATGTTACTTCATAGCATTTTTATAGCTTAGAGAACTCATTGCAGGCATGTATTATTATTTATTCAGCCAGCTTATTCAGTTTCCAGTCCTTTGCTGTTTCAAATAATACCATTTTATATTTTGGCACAGTATACACACAACTGTTCATATTTCTGTAAGTGTATTTTTGGGATAGATTCTTGGAAGTAGGATTTCCTGGTCAAAGAGAAAATGTAAGTGAAAATTTTATAGCCATCGCCACTTCTCCTCTGTAGGAATTGTACCATTTTGCCCTCCCACCATCAACAAATGAAAGGACCTATTTCCCCAGAATATTATTACAGAATATGTTGTCAGTCTTTTGGATTTTTTGCCAATCTGATAGGTGAGAAGTGGTATGTATCTCAGCATGGCTTTAATTTGCATTTCTCTCATTATGAGCAAGACTGATCTTTTTTTAAAGTACAACCAAGATATTTTATTATCCAATTTATCCCTTTAACATGGAGTATATTTTGTTGCTCTTTTTCTCTTTTTTTTTTTTTTTGAGACAGAGTCTCACGTTGTTGCCCTGGCTAGAGTGAGTGCCGTGGCGTCAGCCTAGCTCACAGCAACCTCAGACTCCTGGGCTCAAGCGATCCTACTGCCTCAGCCTCCCAAGTAGCTGGGACTA
>CAUYSK010034899.1:0-71316 GCA_963575035.1 Avahi laniger | reverse complement strand
GAAGTGACCCACAGGGCAGTGGTGTGTATACAATGTGTGTGGGAGGAAAGCAGAGATAAAACACTCTTTGAGGAATTATAAAGTATAATAAATTATTTTGTGCTTCACTTGACTTCCTCTCCTTCCCAGCCTCAGTATCATCGAGTGAAGAGAGGGGATAAGGAGAAGGGAGGAAGCTATAGGTATTTATGAATAAATATTACTTAGTTCACTTTAAATAATGCACCAGAACTTATGCCAAAGCTGGAAATGAGGAAAATATACCAAAGGCAGCTGTGGCCATGATGCATTAAAAATTTGGAAGTTTGGAATAAGTTGCTGACAAAAGAGTCAGGGGAAGAATCTGCCATCGGATAGATGGTTGACTGTAAAAGCATGTAGCAAATTAGGGGAAAATACCATTTTAAGGGAGATTTGCTTTATTCAATTTTGTTAGCACCCAGACTTTTACAAATTCCTCTTCTCTAACTATAGGAGAAAGAAATTGCTCCTGAAAACCCTACAAGTGTATAGCATTGATTTTCTTGATGCCAATGTGTGTTTGGGATTTTCCATCTTCAATAAATTTGTCTGGAGGCAAACCATTGTACTCCTGGATTTTCTCTACTGAAAAATGTTGTCTGATTTCTTGGTGAAGGAAAAAGAGGTATAGTGTTTTTGAAAAAAAACAATAAAGCTAATATGACTCTTGAATCCAAATTTCTTCAGGCATTTGCAAAGATTCACGGATTTCTCCAGTGCTAGAAAGATCATCAGAGATTGTATAAAACAATCCACTTGTTTTCTAGGAGAAGAATCCAGTGAAGTTAAATGACTTAACCCCTGATCATACAGTTGCCTGTTAGACTCCAAAGTTAGAATGAGGCTTTGGCTTTTGACATCTACTATGATGTTTCTTTAATGTTGAACTGAGTCAGTCATTCCTACTAAAGCCCTGTCTAATTTTATAGTCCACACTTACCACTCAATGAAATGTTTATAGGCAATTCACTTTAGGGTTATGAAGAATTTTTTTTCCTGACATATCAAGAATCTATGAAACTGCAGTTATTCTTTGAGGTCAAATGTGCATCTTCTCATGATTTTCAGAGGGTGATCTCATTAACAGGTTGATCTTTATAAATAATATTACTTTGTCTTCTGTGGACTCTGAAGTAAGTACATTATTTTACGAATGTAATGCATTTAAATATCTTTACCTTACATTTTAATTAACATGCTTCCTAACAAATCAATTGTGTATCAGTTTCTGTGCACACTAATCAATATGAAATCACCATGGTTATTGAGTTCTTATTATATAATGTACAGGAAAGTGAAAGGGAAAGATGAAAGAGAACAAGCATTTGTTCAAATCCTTCTAAAATGGACACTTTTATTCATTCATTCCACAAATCTTTCCAGGTCCTCTGCCAAGAGTTGGGGATAACTCAGTGAGCAAGTCAATTGTGGTTCTTCCTTCATTGAGCTTATAAAAACTTGTGTAGATGACAGGCATTGGATAACCAAAACAAACAAACAAACAAAAAAAATCAGTGTGATGAGAAGGGAAGGAGAAGTGCTGAGAGCTAAAGCAATATGATTATGTATTTCACAGATGAGGAAACTGAAGCTCAGTGAGGCTAAGAAACTTGTCAATGCCAGTAAATGATGGAGATAGCTTTAAACCCATCTCTGTCTGAGTGCAAAATCCCCACTTTCAGCATGTCCACTTTGCCATAACAGCACTGTTCTAGGCGCTGATCGTGGAAAAGTTTTAACGCTTTAGTCTGCATCCTTGTTGGAGAAATGGATCATGTACATCAGAAGGAAAATGTCAATATAGACTACTATTCTGAGACAATTTGTGAGTTACGATATCAATGAAGCTACAGGCTGAGGTGGTTGAGAAAAACTGTTGCAGGAAAAAAATATGTATAAGTGGGGCCCTGAGAACACGCATCTATCTTAGACAGATGGATGGGATGGAAGACAGGTGAGGGAGCACATTCCTCATAGAAGGCCTCTGATTGTATCTTCCTAGTTAAGTAATTTGACTGAGCTGTCAGTTCTTTTAAAACAGTGGTGGGAAAGAAGATTGAAAAGCTTCATGAGATCCTTGAATAGTTAAGAATAGAATTTGAATTATTCTGTAGTTCAGATTTTTCTTTATAGTAAATATTTTGTAGTAAAAAAGCATCCATAGACGATAGGAAAATGAATAGGGGGAAGTGTGATTTAGTAAAACTCTGCTGATTCCTGCTATAGTTAGTGGCAATAAATGCAAAGCTTTTAAGCGGTAAATTCACAAATAGGTGTTCGGGGAAGTGTGATCTGGCAGTGTTGTATTAGTGATGGGAAAGAGTGGGATAAGCAAGATTAAGAAAATCTACTAGATTTTTCCATTGACTGATTTCAGAATATTATGGGAGAAAATATGGATGGCAAGAAGGGAACAGGTTCTAAAAACAAAAGAAAAATCTACTGTGAAGGAATATTGATAATGTTTGGCAGTTGAGCAAATATGGAGGTTGAGGGAGTCAACAGTCTCTTAGGAGATAAGTCTGAGAAGGGAAAAATAATGGAAAGCCCTTATAAGAGAAGAAGACAGTAAATGAACACAACACAGCTAAAGGACAGAGGAGTATCACTTCTTGAAGTCAAGATTAAATGACTGAGTCTCAGATGCAAGATCTCTTGAATAAACTGAGTCCGATACAGCCAAATTAAACTAGAACCATTGAGGAAGCTAACGTGGTCCAGGTCAATGAATGCTATTTGGCTCTTTGTGAAAGAAAACATTGCCCTCTTTAAAGAAGATAATCCTCAATTTGCACCCTAAATATTTTCATAAATTAAGTTCCATATATTATGAATCTACTGTCAAAATTTACCAACATATGAAGGAAATAAGTCACCAGAAAAAAAGCATATTTCAACTTCCAAAGTTTGAGATATATAAAATAACTGCACATGAAATCCTTAAAATATGAAAAAAAATGAGATAAATAAACAGGCAAAGAATATCTATCAAAATTTACCAAGGAGGTATCAAAGGGCTTATTAGAAGTTTAGGCATTAAAAATAGAATTGTTGAAGTGTGAAACTCAGTGATGAATGAAGCAGTTTAGATACACATTAAAAAGATATTAGTGATTATGGAAATTATCCAGAGTACAGCAAACAAAGGAAAGGGAATGGAAAAATATGAAAAAGAGGCTAAAATTCATGAAAGTTATTCTAAGGAAGTCTATAATACTTCAAATCAGATTTCCAGGATGCAAAAATTGGAACTATTAAAAGTTAATTGTTGAGAAGCATGGTATTAACCACATCGAATACATAAAAAGAAGCTGTACCCACACAATATTGTCAAATTTTGGAAAACTCAGAACAAAGAGGCTATCATAAAAAAGATAGTGCTATAGAGAATTCCATGGACAGCAGACTCTTCAACAACACAGAAACCAGAAGAATGGGACAGCTTTATAGTTCTAAGAGAAAAGTGCTGTCAACCTAGAATTGTGAAACCAGTAAATCTGTCAAGAACAAGGATACAATATAGGAATTTTTAGTTTTAAAACATAAAACTGAGATAGCTGACCGAAGACATCAGCTGCTAGATTGTCTCAGAAAGAAGGACAAGTTTTAGATGGAAAAGGAAAACAAAAAAAAACAAAGCAAAAATAGATTGGGTATAAATCTGAAGGAAAAGTGTCAGAACCTACCAGAGATTCCACAAGAAGAAGTTGTAGAGCAGAAAAAGAAGCAGCAAGATATCAGCAGAAATCAATCCTGGAGAGGCTCGGAGTCTGGCAAAAAGGGTAGGTGGGGGGCGGGAGTTGTTTCTCCCTCCCTCACATCTCTGGCAGTCAGGAGGTTCTCCAGTTGCTAGAGAGCTTTTCTATACTCATGAGCCCCAAAACTGTTGCTGTCAGTGAACTGAGAGTTTCCTGAGGACAAAGCGTCAGGCCGACAAACATTTTCCAACACCAGTCCAGACTGAGGGAGCCAGAGGAGCTGGTGGGTCCTGGGGGATATGTGTGACCCCAGAGCTTGGACATCCTGGTGTCCTGGTGGGCTGCCTTTCAGAGAGAGGGACAAGAATGACTAGAGAGCTATCTCTCCTCCATTCAGACTCTTTTCCTCCCCTGCCCACTGCTGCCAAGAGAGACAATTGAGCCGGGTTCTCAGGAGCAGCTGTTACCCACCCCTCTGCCCACCACTAGAGGCTTCCACAGAGAATGGGGCTCAAAACTATCCTCTTAAAGACCTGCAGTAGACTAAGGTGTGCTCAGACTGGGAACTCCCTGCTCACCAGCCCTCCCTGGTGATGCTCGCCTGGTTGCTCCATCAGAGCAGGGCTCAACCTGCTTGAGCACCCCATAGGCAACTCAGAACCAGCATGCTTCTCCCTGGCATGGTCAGGGATTGATCTTTGGGGACCTGGGAAAAGGCCTACAGGGCAGATCCTGTATCCCCAGGACAACCCCAATCATGTTGCTTGGAGTCAGGGAAGGAATATTTGTGAACTAATCTCAGGAGGCAAGGGAGCCCACATGGGAAGAAATGAAAAGAGAGTGCAGTGTGAGTTCTAGCCACAGCACACTCACAGAGCACCCCTGGTATAGTATACCAGCACTCAGCCTACAAAACAACTAGCAACTGAGAAAACTACCACACTAAGAGTATCTATAACCAAGGTATCCATCCAGAACCTAGATCTTCATTAAAGCACCCACAAACAAAGCCAACAGTTTTTACCCAGCATATGCTACAGACACACCCTTATGAGTGAGGGGATAGGAAGAAACCCATCTAAACAAAAGAAAATTTCAAAATAAGAAGCAACAGCTGCTCCAGATGAGAGGAAATCAGTGTAAGAGCTCCAGAAGTATGAAAAATCAAAGGAAAAGGACAACCCCAAAGGAGCACAACCCCTTTGTAGGAATGGATCCCAACCAAAATGAAAATATTAAAATGACAGATATAGGATTTCAAATATGGATTTTAAGGAAGTTCAATGAAATCCAAGAGAAAATGGAAAACCAACTCAAAGAAACCAGAAAAACATTTCATGAAATGAATGGAAAATTTACTAAACAGATAGACATATTACAATAAAACCAGATAGAACTTCTGGAAATGAAAAATTCATTTAAGGAAATACAAAACAAAGTATAAAGCTTTAAGAATAGACTAGACAAGGCAGAATAAATAAATTCAGAACAACTCTTTTGAATTAACTCAGTTAGTCAAAAATAAAGAACAAAGAGTCAAGGGGAATGAACAAAGCCTATCAGAAATTTTGGATAATGTATTAATAAAACAACCAAATATAAGGATCATAAGCATCCCTGAGGGTGAAGAGGAAAACACACAAGGGCTGAAAAACCTATTTGAGGTAATAATTGAGGAAAACTTACCTGGTCTTGCTAGAGATTTAGACATCCAGGTATAAGAAGCTCAACAAATACCTGGGAGATTCATTGCAAAGAGGCAATCACCATGACATATTGTCATCAGACTGGACAAAGTCAACATGAAGGAGGAACTCCTGCAAGCCATGAGGTAAAAACATCAAGTAACTTACAAAGGAAAACCCATCAGGCTAATAGCAGACTTCTCAACAGAGATATGACAAGCCAAAAGGGATTGGGGCCCCATATTCAGTCTTCTTAAACAGAACAATTGCAAGCCTAGAATTTTTTATCCTGAAAAACTAAGTTTCACATATGAAGGAGAAATGAAGACTTTTACAGACAAGCAAACACTGAGGGAATTTGTCAAGCCCAGACCTGACCTGCAGGAAATACTCCAAACTTCATTATACATAGATCAGCACAATAGACACCAATCAGTGTATAACCACCCAAAAGCTAAAGCTAAGAGCTCATCTAAAACAATTGCACAGGAGATAAAACAAAGCAATAAGTTACGGCCAAACATGATGAATAGAACAGCATCCCACATATCAATTCGATCAATCAATGTGAATGACCTGAATGCCCCACTCAGGAGACAGGCTGGATGAATGGATGAAAAAGTGCAACCTAACTATCTGCTATCTCCAGGAAACATATCTAACCCACAAGGACTCATGTAGTCTCCAGGTGAACAGATTGAAATAAATATTCCACACAAACAGAAACCAAAAGAAAGCAGGTGTAGCCATTCTCATAGCAGGTAAAATTGACTTTAAATCAACGTGGTAAAGAAAGACAAAGATGGTCATTATATAATGGTAAATGGAGAAATTCAACAATAAGACATAACAATGATAAATATTTATGCACTTAACAAAGGAGCACCCAGATTCATAAAACAAATTCTACTAGATCTATGCAAAGAGATAAACAGAAGCATTGTTAGGGACTTCAATACCACATTGACAGAGCTGGAAATAAACATAGACCTACCATTCAATCCAGCAATCCCACTGCTGGGTATCTACCCAGAAGAAAAGAAGTCATTTTTTTCAAAAAGACCCCTGAACTTAAATGTTTATTGAAGCACAATTTACAATTACAAAAATGTGGAATCAACACAAGTGCTCATCAATTCACGAGTGGATTAACAAAACGTGGTGTATATATACACCGTGGAATATTATTCAGCCACAAAAAAGAATGAATTAATGCCTTTTGCAGCAATTGGGATGGAAATGGAGACCATTATCCTAAGTGAATTATCACAAGAATGGAAAAACGAACACCACATGTACTTGCTATTAAATGAGAACTGACCGATGAGCACACATGTGCAGAGAGGGAAGTAAAACTCAGTGGAAATCAAGTGGCGGGGAGGGAACAAAGGGAAGGGGCAAAACCTACCTATGGGGTACAATGAACATTATTTTGGTGATGGGCACTCTTATAGACATGACCTAAGCATTATAAAAGTGATCTATGTAACAAAAACATTTATTCCCCTTAATATTTTGAAATTAAAAAAAATAAACCTTAGGGAACTTATAATCATAGAACTTCAGTAAGGAAACATTAAAGGATATATAACAAAAAGGTTTTTAAATGGAATTGGGTTGGGTTTGAATCACAAGTTGACCCCTCACTAGAGGCATGACTTTGGTATTTCTCTCTATGAGCCTTAGTTTTCCTATGTTTAAAAACGAGGCTAGCATTGACTTCACATCAAGTGATTAGAATGGTTCCTGACACAGAGTACGAGTGAGTGTGTTTGGTGGACAGTGAGAGACAGAGCCACAGACTCACGTAAGGGAGACAACTTTTGCATAACTCCACATAGTTCTCGTGTTGTAAGAAAGTTTTTGCAGATCAAGGAGATCTGTGACTCTCTACATTGTTTGAATTCAGTGTCCCTTTACTATCGTGTTGAATTGGTCAGGCTCTTTGAATTTTAGGCAGATAGACTTTTGTAGAAAACAGATATTTAAAGGCCTCTGGGCCGGTAGATCAAAATGTACATGATAAACGTGGAGGCCCAGACATACTGAAGTGCTTGTTCATGGTCATGCAGATTAATAATAGAATCAATGCGGTTATTTATTTTTCTCTGTGAAATCATATACTAAAAGAAAAAAATGGATAAAATTAGCTTGTCATTCAATGTCCTCTGTAATCTGATGTCATTGTACTTACTCAGCTCTACTACCTTGCTTTCCTGTGTAAATTATCTCCTCCTCTTTGGCGCTGCCAAATACAATGATCTCACTCAAGAGTATAGGCTTTTCTCAGTTCTTTTGCCATTTGTACTGTCCATTTAATTTCCTCCAAGAGTAACCAATCTTTCCATTTCAAATTCAAAAATCACTTTTCTTACCAGGAAACAACTCTTTTTCACTTCTAATTCCTTCTTCACTGATGACAGTTCTTCCCTGTAACACTCAGTAGGTATGCTCTCATTTATTCCACAAATGATGTTTATCTCCCAAACAAGGTATAGGGTATACAGACAGGGTAGCTTAATTTGCCCTTTTCCCTATTGGTTATGATGCCAGGCACATACTAGGAACTCAATCAATGCAATAGTGTGTACATAAATGTCTCCGTTCAAAATGGATTCTTCAAAGAGTTATTCGTTTGAGGATGGTGGGACACACCATTTGTTCCTAGCCTATAAGTCACCTTACGAGATCTCATTGGTCTACCAATTTGTCATCATGCTTTAAAGGTTGCTTGGTATACAAACCATTCAACATTTTAGCAGAAGCATAACTTGTCCCCTACCTCATTAGTAAAGGTTTAATAAACATTTCTTTCACTTTGTGTATAAATAATTGTACAATGTATTTCAAGGGAAGGGTAAAGAAGTGCATACTAATACAGACCCCTGTAATTACCACAAACTTTATTATTTTTATTGATAGCTTACTCCTCAGCCCTAGAAATAATCTCACCAATTAGATAATTATTTAAGGCTATTGAACTATAGGCAATCTTTGAAAAATGAAATATTACCCTTACTTCTTGTTTTTCTAATTTTAAAGACACAGAAAAATGCTGATTAGAATACACATAACAGTTGACAGTAATATAAAGATAGAGAATTTGAAGCTTGTTTTTAAATAAGCAATGGTGTGGGAATCCTTGCCCTCTTCCTCCAGCCCACTTTGTATCTACTATCCAGGCATTTGATGGGGAAGCCCTTCCACTCAGAGAGATGAGGATTTTTATTATGAAATGATCATCTCTTCTGTTAGTGAAACAAAATCCTAGGATTTTTAACACATGACTAATTATTAGACATATGGTCTATAATGTCAAATACAGATTTAAAACACTTGCTGAGAATTTGAATGGCTTCACATTTAGCTGAAACAATCTGCCAAGTCTCTTATTAGATAGCTGGAGGCAGATTCAAAAGATTTGGTCTGACCCTTCAGTCTATTTGACTGTAACTGAATCATTTAATCAGATTTTATAAAACTCTGGGCTATAGTGCAGTGAAATGTTAAGCACATCTTACTCATTAGAAACAAATGAAAAACGCATCAGCCTTGAGACTCAGCCATTTATGTGAAATATCTATATAAAATGCTACCATAGACATTGGGTCTGGACTGGTCTAATCTGTGAGATAGCCTATTTAAAAGATTTTAAAAATATATAGTCTATTTCATACTACTAATATTTCCATGGCACAAACGAATAAAAGAACCAGTGAAAGAGATTCAAAAGCATATTTTACTTTTTATCAGCTATTTAAGTGTCCCATTTTATTTTTTAATTTGGAATTTTGTTGATGCTATGAGTTTGCTAAAGAAACTCAAACGTGGAACAGAATAGAGTACTTCATACCCCTGTGTTTGGTCTGCCGAAACTGAACCATTTGAGATTTAGCACACAATACCAGATGTTCAATCACCCACCACACAACTAACTCATTACTGATGATTAAGCTCCAGTTAGAAATTTTTTTAAAAAAGACAACAACACTGTAGATTGGGAAATAAAATCAAATAAATGAACCCGTAACAACATGTTCCTTTTTGCTTCACTCTGAACTGCAATCTCTGTGAGGCAGGGAGCACTGTGTCTCTAGCACCCAGGATAGAGGGGCTCATCATAGTTGCTAATGAAAAAGTTTATGGATTAGGCAGGGCAGTTAGTTATACTATGAGAATTTTAAAGCACTTACCCATTGGAATAAACTCTGTGTCAAACAAAATTTTTCTTACTAAAACATTCTCATCAGACATCGGCAGTCAGGTTCTTCACATTATCCTTGCCTGGCAGGGACTGTGTTTTGTAACGGGAATGCAGCCATGCCTTTTGTATACCATGTACTCCCATCCTCAGCACAGCTCCATGTGGTTTGAAGGGAAGATATCCCTAACTTCCTCAAGAAGTTTGGTTATTTATGCATTTGCTCATTCGATCAAAATAGGAAGCTGATGTTATTCTGTACTCTCAGGACCTTAAGGAGAGGTCGGCGTGGACATATCCACACTACAGGGCGAGTGCATCAGTAGAACGCTTTACAGGGCAGAGAGGTTGCTCAGAGAAGGGAAAGATTAATTTAGCAGGGATTGGGGAGGTAGATACATAAAAGCTTAACAGAAGAAGGCAAGCTTGAGTAGGGGAGGGAAGATTCAGAAAACAGATGAAGAATATTAGGGTTTTCTGATAGAGGAAACACATGTTCCAAAGCACAGAGGTATGAAAAATTTCAGCACTCTCAGTCCAAAGAGTAGAACTAGTTTGATGTTAGTAGAACAGTGAGTGGGTGCGCGTGCGTGTGTTTGTGTGTGTGTGTGTCGGGAGTGGTGGGAGCTGGGGAGTGAGAGAGGGAGCAAACTGAGAAAGATAATGGATAGCATTTACCTGTGTCTTGCAGAGGAGGTTGGGCTTCCCCTGTAGGGGATCTGAAGCTTGTGAAGAGTTTTAAGGGAGGTTCAATTGGCCAGGTTACCCTTTAGAAAATAATGTTTTATTCCTTTATATTTCTAGACAATTTTTGACTCATTAACATGTTTTTCTTTTTTTTAATCTTTGAGACAGGGTCTCACTGTGTTGCCCAGTCTGAAGTGCAGTAGCATCATCATAGCTCACTGCAACCTCAAACTCCCAGGCTCAAGCGGTCTTTCTGCCTCAGCCTCCCTAGTAGCTGGGACTGCAGGCACATATCACACCTGGCTAATTTTTCTGTTCTTTCTTTCTTTTTTTTTATGTAGAAACAGGGTTGCCTAGGCTGGTTTAAAATGCCTGGCCTCAAGCAATCCCCCTGCCTTGGCCTCCCAAAGTGCTAGGATTATAGACATAAGTGACGGTGCCTGGGCTCACTAACTTGTTTCAAAGTAATAAAAAACCTTGGATTCCTTATCCTATCCCATCTGTTTTTCTCCCTCATAATTTTGGATGATTTGTGAAGTAATTTTAAGTAAGAATATTTATTTTGACCTAGTATATTACTATTATACAGTTTTTCTTTAACAATCTTTTCAAAATATATTATTATTAAATTATGAAATATATATTAAGTTATAAATTGTTAAATTATAAAAACCTGAATAAATTTTGCCATTTAACAAATAATATGTGCAGTTTATGTTAGTAGACAATATGTGGACAAATGATTTGTCAACAAATCAATCTTGAAATGCTATTCATTTTGTTTTGTGTTGAAAATAATGTATGCTAAAATATTTGAAGTTAAGCTACATTTTGCAGCAACAAAAGAAAAACTATCAATTGATGTTTGAAATGATTAATTTTAATGCTAAAGTCCTCAAGTAAAGTACAGATAATTTTCATGTTTTATTTTTAAATGAAAATGGCTTTTTGCAAGCATTCTTGCCCAGTTCACACTTGCCCAGTATAATCATTACTTCTAATAAATGAAAATTCAAATCAAATTTAATAATTATTGCATCCTTTCCTAACATTGTGTTTTATAACTAAAGAGGCCTTTTAAAGAGCTACCTAAGTACTTGATTTGATACTGTAATTTATATATTTAATATTGTAAATCTTGAGGAAAGTTTTATGTTATACTTAAATTTATCTTTTCTCTTCATTTTGATGAATAAGGGTATACATTAAGGAATATGGCACAAAAATGAAAATCTATCACATAGTGTATGGAACTTTCTCAGCCTGAATTCCTGGCACACAGTAGATACTGCAAAAAAAATTTTTTAAGCAAACAAACTGGAAAAAATGATAATAATGAAACATATCTCAAAGAATGTTGCAAAGATAAGTGAATAATGTAACCAGAACCAGGTCTGGCATGAAGAAGAGTCTCTCAGTAAATGTTTCTCCTGTTATAGGTTGAATTGTGTCCTCCCAAAAGTTTATGCTAAAGTCCTAACTCCCATATCTTAGAATGCAATCTTACTTGGAGATGGGGTGTTTGTGGAGGTAATCAAATTAAAATGAGGTCATTAGAGCGGGCTCTCATTCATATGACCGGTGTCCTTATAAAAAGGGGGAAATTTGGAGGTAGACGTACACACAGGGAGAACACCATGAAAACATGAAGGCAGAGATCAGAAATGAGGTTTCTACATGCTAAGAAACAGCAAAAGATGGCCAGTAAACCACTAGAAGCTGGGAACGGTGCATGGAACAGACTCTTCCTTAGAGCCCTCGGAAGGAGCCAGCTCTGCTGACAGCAGTGTCTAGTCTCCAGAACTGCGAAACAATCCTTTTCTGTTGTTTAAGCCACTCAGTGTGTGGTAGCTGGCTATGGTAGCCATAGCAAACTAATACAGCTCCCAACTCTATTCTGTTTATGTCCTTAGCCCCCTGCTAAACTACGACAGACGTTATAAAGGGAGAACTAAAATTGGAGCTCAGAAATTGAATGAAATCTAGAAATAATTACATGTTGAGATAACTTTTAGAGACATTTCATATAGTTTGAACCATGAAAAAAATCCCTTTGTATTATATTTATATAAAGCTTGCTTCTGCTGTGTGTAGCAGTAAGTTACAATAACATTTCATTTTTTAAAATGCCTCAATAGAAATTTAATTTTGCTCAATGTCAAATTGAATTTTTGAACCACAAAAACCTTTTATAAACTCTAAAGATTTTTGATCATAGAAGTGCAATTTCAAGATGAGTCAAATGCTTTGATTCTGAGAAAGCATTATGCCAGCCGTCTCCATGGAGTAGGCAGGAGGTAAGGTAGATATTTACATTTTGTAATATAAAACCTGCCTGTTCTCTGCTGTCGAAAAGAACCTCTCGTGCCCCAGGAAGCCGGGTGGGGTTGTAATGCTAGCAATTTTTCAAATCCTCACCAAGAATCTTAGAGTGCCACACCCACCTTGTCCTTTCTCTACCCTGGGCTCCTTGTGGAGGGTACCAGGCAATTTGTGCATTTTGTGCATTTGGGAGCGAGGAGGCCGGGTGTAAAGTATTCACTGTGAGCTGGGAAATCCTTGTGTAACCACTGATAAGGCGCTCGGCATCCTCTTCTTCCTGGAGCCCACTGCAAGTTTCGAGCCCTTTGAATACATATTTGCCATTGCCCTCGCTACCGTGTGTTACATATACAATGACCTATTTATGTGTCTGTCACCCCCACCAGACTGTCGGTTCTTCGGCAGCAGTGCCTGGGCCTTCTGATTTCCTGTACCTGCAGCAGTTTACTTAAGGCCTGAAGAAGGCACTGGCTCCTTCGTGACGTTGGCAGAGGGCAACACTCTGGTCTCAGCCTTGCTGAGGAATCTGAGAGTCAGTAAAGGATACATATCCCAGACAGAAGGCCGAGGGATCTGGAGTATTTACAAACCAACTCCCATCAGTGTGGAATTACTCCCCCATATTTCTGTCTGGCGGTGTATATAGGCAGAGCTGGTTCTGCGGGCCGGAGAGAGCCCTCAGGCAGAACCAGGTGGTTTCTGGGGCAGGTAGAAGTTATCCATAAGAGTATCATTTTTAAGTATAAAGGAATTCATTCTCATAGCTTTCCTAGATTTCCAAGTCCTCTGTGGGGTTATTTTCACAAGTCAGACTGTACAGCTTTGACTGTAGCAGCTTTGACTTAATCCATTTTACTGAAGCTTTTTAAAACTGGAAGTTCAGACCACGGGGTCTCTACGGTGACCAGGGATTACATGTTGGCCTCGGCCCTGTGGGAACCAGCCATCTCCAAGTATCCAGGAATCAAGTTACTTTACTTCAAGTCTGATTCCTGGGGGCCAAATGCTGTCAGTCTCTCTGCAGATCGAAGCAGGGAAATATGGTTGCAGTCTCAGTAATTGCCTACTGTCCACTGCAAATGCAATAGAGAAGAGGAAGCTAGATTTCCCAAAGCTGAATCAGTTTTAGAATTGATCCTGTGGACTGTCTAATTAATAAATATTCATTCAGTAGATATTTATTGAGCATCATTATGTCCTTTATAAGACATCGAGTATATAAAACAAAATGCCAATAATTGCCAACAACAATAAAATCAATTCTAATAGCTAGTATCTCTCCATCAGCACCTTACTAAATTCTAGATGATGATCAAGTACTTTGCAATTTATTCTTATAACTCATGGGGTAGGCACTATTTCTGTACCATTGTGCAGTTGAGGAAATTGATGCTCAGAAACGTTAAGTAACTTGTCCACTGTCATGAACCAAGTAAGTTGCAGAATAGAAATTAGAACCAGGCAGTCTGAGGACTCTCCTAATGCTCAAGTTACAGGTGTCAAAAACTTGGGCTTTCATGAGGAAGATAATCAATAAAAAATGTATGATAGAATGAATATTTATTAAACACTTTCTTTGTTTCAAGCACCAATCTGAGTATTTTATATGTATACATTCACTCAATCCTTGCGATCACACTCTGAAGAAGGGACTTTTATCATTATCCTAAATTTAAAGACAGGTAAACTGAGGCACCAAGCAGTTATTCCCATAGCCGGTGAGGGGCAGAGCCAATATATGGCGATCTAGTCCTGCAGCCTCTGCTGTTTTCTCTCTGTCTCGTTCCTGATGTTGAGTAGTGTGAACACAAAGGGCTGTGGTCAAAAGGAAAATATGTAAAAGTAGGTTAGGTGAGGAAGGAGGAGTCAGAGAAAGGCACCTATAGGAGAGGAAGCTTGAACCGAATCCTGAAGGTTGGCCAATATGAGGCCAAAATTGAGGGAAGAGAATGTCAGTGATGAGAGCAGCCTACAAGACAAGAGGGAACTTTGAGGGAAACTCAAGTGATTCAATTTTGCTCTAGTACAAGGCAGGATAGGGGAGTGGAAGAAAAAATAAAACAAAGTACAAAGTCTGGGCCGAGGTATGAAGTATCCTCGTAGCCCAAGCAGTGAGGAGTCCTGGAAGGGTTTTAAGCAAACCAGTAACCAGGTCAGCTGTGTGTCTGAGAAAGATCATTCTGGCTTGTGGGCTAAGACTGAAGGCTGCAGAGCAGGGAGCAGGCTGGGGTGGCTGTTCTTGCAAGACAGTAACTTGCAGACTAGGGTGGGGACGAGGAGGACAGAGAGAAGTGAGGGGACAGATTCCAGCGACGTTAGGAGCTAAGGCAAAAGAAAATGCGATCGGATGCACATGGGGGTGACAGAGAAGAGCAGGGGGTAGAAGTGGGACATTCACTGAAGCATTAACCCCTGATGGGATGATACTAGAGCAGGATTAAGGCTTGATGAGGACAAGTTCCGCTGAGGGCATGTAGAGTTTAAGGTGGCTGTGGGGAAACCCAATGGGTCTCCAACAGGCAGTTGGCTGTATGAGTCCGGAATTCAGGAGAGCCATTCGGAATGGCATAGGAATTGGGGGAGAGTGAGCGTAATTTATAGGCGATGATTCAGGCTTTGGAGAGGACGAAGTTGTCAGTTCTTGGGTTATGGGACCACATCACAACGGGTGAGCTCATATCTGAATCTCGAAAATAATTTCATCAGATATTATCATTCATTTTCTTTGAAAAAATATTTTACATTAGCCTAGCCCTTTGCAGTTTTTCCAGGGCTTTCATATATATTATCTCATTAGAACAGTGTCTGGTTAGGAGCAAAGATAATGAAGGCTCATTTCTAAAAATAAGAATGGTATCTTAAACGTCTGCAAAACTTGCCAAATTCCTCCTAAGCCAAGAGCAAGGCCAGAATGGGTGCAGTGCTGCTCTAACATACCCATAGCTCATGTTGCTGCTGCTGGTCAGGACACACTTTGAGTATCAACAGATCAGCACTACAGAATGGAGTTTTCCTCTCTTTGCTTTTTCATTTTACTAATCCATATTGAATCTAGATCTAAAACTCTATAAGTGTGGGCAAGATAAGGTGAGGCACTTAATGCCAGGACCTCAAGTGATAGAATCTTTCACATCCTAGATCTTTGTGACCCTGGGATCCAGCTTCCTCTTTTACAGAAAGGGAGCTGCTGTGGTCTGAATGTTTGTGTCCCCCAAAATTCATATGTTGAAATTCTAACCCCTGATGGGATGATATTAGAAGATGAAGCCTTTAGGAAGTGATTAGGTCATGAAGGAGAAGCCCTCATGAATGGGATTAGTGACCTTGATAAAGATGCCCCAAAGAGAATCCCGAGTCCCTTCTGCCATGTGAAGTTACAGCAAAAAGAAGGTGGTCTATGAACCAGAACATGGGTCCTCACCAGACACTGAATCTACAGGTGCCTTGATCTTGAACTTTCCAGTTTCTACAGCTGTGAGAAATAAATTTATGTTGCTTATAATTTATCCAGTTTATGGCATTACGTTATAGCTGCCAGATGGGTCTAAGGCAGGAGCTGACACACCCAGAGAATAAGGTAGGACTCCTGGTTTCCTGGTTTATAATCCAGTGCTTGCAATATTCCCACTTGACACCCACCCCCCCCACACACACACCCATTTTCCACTTTGAATATTTAGAGACATAGGAAGTTCAGCAAGATTCAACAGACTTGAGTGTTTAATGCCAGCTCTTAATCCTGAAGTTTATGTAGTTGAATATAATCTGGGATCAATTGTCCCTGGGTTGGTTTTGAGTGAGAAGGAAAAGTTTATATCAGGTGTAATTAATAAATAAACTCCAGTGGGAAAGGATGGGGGGCAGAGGCATTGGTTTTGATGTTCAAACCAAGCAGACGTTAAGCTGTGTCCCGGTCCCTGGTTCTAATGTGAAGGCTGGGGTCCCTGCTGCCTCCTGGTTTGGTTCTCTGCATCCCACTGCCTCTGAGTTATGGAGTTACACTTTTAAAGCCCAATTACTCTAGCTGGGATGTGACTTTTGTGGCCAGCTAAGGTGTCATTTTTTATGCGACGATCTTTACTTTCATATTTAAATCCAGTTTTCTCTAATTTAAATTTTGCTGAAAACAGCCATATTGCTGTGAGTGCAAATGAAGGTAGATGAACATTAATGGTGTCAGTTCACAGCTGTTCTTAAGTTAAATAATTCCTGCTCGCTCCCCTGGATCCCTGTTTGAAATGCCTACAGTATTCAATTAGGAGCACAAAGCACTTTTCTTCATCATTGCCGATACGATCAGGCTCAGGCTGAAGAACTTGCATGTGGTATGAGACATCGAAACAAGACTCAGGCTTTGTTGATGAACAGAGCCAGTTTATGTTTGAGAGGAGTCCGGGAGCCTTGTTTCTTTTTCAAATTTATAACATATTCTTAAAAGCATCTAAATTAATGCTACATTAATTACTGGTGGGTATGTACCCCACAGCATATGTTGCTATTAATTGCATCCATTATCGCAAAATAAACATCTCTTTATAAAAACAAATGATGCTTCATTTTAATATGTGGCTTGAAACACCCTCTTCCACAGCTGCCGCTACTTCTGTTTCGGTGCTTTTCGTACAAAGTGCCACCTGTTACAATAGACATTTTGTTTGTTTTTATTTGGAAAAAAAAGAAAAAGATAACCCTTTCAAAACAAAGCTCAGTTTCCTTAAAACATAATAGTTATAAAAAAATGAAGCCTCAGAGGAAATTTGCATTTTTTCCCATCAGAGGTTCTCAACATTAGGGCAATCACTACACCTTCATGGTTAGCCCTGATCCCTCAATGCAGATTTGTCTGATTTTTAGAATCTAAAGGATCTCATTCTAGTCTAAACTTCTTCATGTTGCAGATAAAGAAGCTATGAGCAGCTGCTGTTGACTCAAGATAGAATTGATATCCCCTGACTCTGAAGGAGCTCTGTTTGTTCCAGAGCATTTGGCTTTTTGAGGACGTGAACCTATGGGTTGCATCGCCAAGCTGTCTGGCCTTGGGCAAATTACTCAATGGCTCTGCACCTCGGTTTCCTTCACTTCATAAAGGGGTGAATAGCTAATTCATTAAGTTTGGGGTGAAGACTAAATGAGTTAATGCAAGTACATTGCTTAGAATAGGGCCTGGAATTTGGTAAGTCTTCAACACTGTTGACTATTATAATAATAATAATTGCTGTTATAATAATATTATTATAGCATTATAATGATAATATCTACTATTATAGGAAGTAATGAACATTCCATATTCAATTCCTAAAGTATCTTCTAAAACTGTAAATGACTTCTCACCCCTAGCATGGATCTTGAAGGGCTATTTTTACACACAGTCCTCAATCTTTGGTGGTTGTTTAGTGTCCATGAACAAAAACAATAATTATGAATTGAACTCCAATTAAATAAGGAAAGGAGCACCATATATAAAGATTGAGTAGTGACTAAATCTTGAAGATTCAAACTGCCAGAGATTATTGGGAAGACTTTCCTATTATTGGCCACGTTTTCGCCCCTTGTAATAAAAAGAATGAAAAGTTACCTTATCGTTTTAGACTGGTCACGAATGACTAAAATCTTTATTTTGGATCATATTTAACTACAGTGCCATTCATTCATTCATTCATTCATTGACTTTGGATTTTCTGTGGGCGAGGGAGCACTTTGCAGTGTCTAGTACAGAAGACAGGACTTGTACAATTGATGTTAAATGTGAGGGACACAGGAAGACAGGATTATGATCCCTCACCTTGGAAACCTTGGGATTTGGCTGAAATTCAAAAGCATAGTGCTTGATAACAAACTGAGTACTCAGGTAGCCATGGGCTGCAGAGTCAGAGAAAGAACATTCAGAGTGAAGCTTGTTTCCAAGAGGGTTTCAAAGAAGGTGTGCTGCTTCTGCGAGTGTGCCTGGGTCTCCACCAGGAAGGCTGGCACCACTGCATTAGTGTTGCACTTCTATCTTTAGCACCAGCCCACACGTGCACAGATTTCTCATTCTGCTAGCTCACCTTCGCCTGGCTTCACAGTTCCTGTGAAACGTTCATAGCCATCCATGAAAATAAAATGCTGTGAAATACTGACCGTCATGTATTCATCTGCCTAGAGATAGGTGATGCCTTTTGCATATAAAAGGTTATTTAATACAGTTATTTAATAAATGTATCACTTTGATTTTGCTTACTTATTATTTTTGGCAGGGAGCTCTCTTCAGTGAAATGACTCTTAACATTTTCCAGCACCTCCTGGTCTGCTCTGAGCCAGCTCAAAGATTGATGGTCATTACCTCTTTGTAAAAGGTGGGAGAATTTTCCCTTCTCTTCATCTGTCTAGGATCAGGCTCCTCCCTGTCCCCTTCATCCAACTTTCCAAACTGATTAACGATAATAATCTGGATTTTCATCTGACTCCACCACATAAAGGACAGGTGACTTTGGTCAAATTCTTCACCTTTTTTAAGCTTCAGATTTCTCATTTGCGAAACGAAGAGAAGAATGCCCATCTTCTAGATACTTTGTGAATCTTAGAAGCCAAGTAACTTAAAGAGCATGAAAGCATTTTGATTGTGAGGCATGATGCAAATGCATAAGCACTATTATTTGTACTTTATCTGAAACCTTGAGCCTATTTATATTCTTAGGGAGTGCTTCCTTCTGGCTCTAACCATTAAAACAAAAAATTACTTATGCTGTTTAAAGAATATTCTCCTTTAGTTGTCCTAAAATTTCCCTTCTCAAACTCCAAGCAGTACCTCTGAGAATTACAAAGCTGGAATCCACAATTTTAACCTACAGGGGAGCCCATGTGCTGTTTGATACCTGGGGCCCCCTGACTGTGTCTCAGACTCACTCCCTAGCACACCTTAGGGAGTCACCCAGGGCGAGCCTTTGTTTCATCTCTCTTCTAGACCCAAGAGTAGTCTCTTTTCTCCCAGCCTCCGTCTTCTTCTGAGTTCTGGGGCTGATGAATTTAGTAGATTTATTAGCCACACATGAATTAAAGACATCTCCTCCAAGAATTATTATTAATTACATATTTGGAAAAAATGTTTCCTCCTCTCTCATTTTCATAAGGAAATAAGAAATTGATACAGATATAAAAAAAAAGAGAGGAAAAAAAACTTAAGCAAATAATGCCTAAAAGCAGAAGTAAACAGTAATATGAATTGTGGTGTTAAACATATTTTATTATCCAAATAATTCACTCTAAGTGTACTAAGTGGTTATGATGCTAAGCACCGTGCTAAGTCCTGGAGATACAGAGATCAACTAGAAACAGATTCTGTCTCTTAGGAAACAGATTGTCTTCCTGAACATCATTCCCTAGTCGTACTTGCATCCTAAGAACCTTCGAAGTACTGACATTAGTAGAGAAGATCAGAATATGCCACTTTGGCATAAGGATTATTCTGAGCTGTAGGCAATCGAGAAAGAGCAGATCTAAGAAAAACTCTCTGCCCTCCCCCATTGACTTAAACAATGGGCATAAATTTGTACAGGTGCCCCTCTCCCCTCTCTACCAAGAAAGACAGAAGTTAATCATGGAAGTAAACTCCAGGCCCTTATCAGCCCAGAGATGGCACCGGAGGAATCTACATACCAAGTCACTGACTAGCCCTAATCCTCCATTAGTTTCCCCACATAGGTACTTTCCCACAATATGTTGCTCTAAAAACTCAGTCTTCTGCCTTTTTCTTGTCGCTTTACTAAAAATGTACTGTTCCTTTGTGAAGAGGGTACATAACCCCCAATCCCAACCACACCCTTTGAGTTATACACCTCTGAGTGCTCTCGTGTAAGTGTAATGCACTTGTTAGTAAACTTCTGTGTGTTTTCCTTCTTGCTAATCTGTCTTTTGCCAATCTAACTTGCAGGGCCCTAGCGAAAGAACCTAAAATGTGTAGAGAGAAAAAAATTTTTTTTCCTCCCTTCACTGTTCAGGGAGTTACAGGGAGCGTTTTATACCTGAATGAGGGTTGCACTAAGTGACATCAATAGTTCCCATCTTAGAGGTCTTTAAGAGCAGTTACTTTATATATTTCGAAAATTCTTAGGCCAACACTGCAAATATCCATTGCTTGGTCATAAACACAATGCTTAAGTACATTCAATATTTATTTTTTTATTTCAGCATAATATGGGGGTATAGATGTTTAGGTTACGTGTGTTGCCCTTGCCCCCCTCCTAGCTGTCATAGTTTTAGATATTTTTGCCTATGCAGGACATTTTAATTAAAAAGTTCTAGATGAAAATCAGAAGCTACTGTATCAAAGTCTCAGTGCTACGATTTCATGGATGTTTCTGGAATGAAGAATAGAAGACTTTCTGAATATTTTCTAAGGAACTTAAAATTTAATTCTGTGGTATAGGCTTCCCTACCTTGGAAAAATTAAAAATTTTAGAGAAATGTCTAAAAAGTATCAAGCATTCTTCACTTGATCTTAGTCAAAAGGCCAAGAAGTGACTTAAAAAGTATCAAGCGTTCTTAATCAGCATAATCTTCATAGAGCAACCTTGCCTATCTCCCTAGCTAAAGCTTTCACCCACCTCAATAACATTTGCAGTTCCTAAACATATACTTCTATGCATATGTAAGTGCTGTCCTTTCTGCCTGCAATACTCTTTCAATCTGATGCAAACTCTGATTTGTTCCTCGAATCCTCAGACTTCACTTCTGCAAAGCTATTCTGCTGCTTCTCCAGCAAATTAATCAGGCAGACTTCTGATGCTTTATTGATGAGGCTGCTTACTTAACATAATAGAGTGCGGATTCTGCAGGGCAGCATCTCCAGCCTCCAGAGCAATGCCTGGCCTAGAGGAGGTGCCCCAAGGTGTTTATTGCATTAAGTTGTAATGAATCATCCAGTGCCTTTGTAGGGATTTTAAAATAGAAGGAAAAGGAGCAAACATTGCTTTTTAGTTCCAGGGTTAGTCATATCTTTAATGTCTGTTAGTTCGATTACACAAAGAGAATGTCAAAACAAAGAATAATCACATTGTGATGACTAAATGGTGGCAGAATAATATCGTGCTCATACTTGGGGAATTTGAAATTTAGGAACAAAGTGGGTTGTATACTGAGGGGGAAGTGACTCCAAGCACTTTTATTTTTTTTTTTTTTTGCTTCTCCAGATAATAGTGAAAGACCCCATCAGTAAGGCATTTAAAAGGAAATGGAGAGTTGAACAGCTCCTCAAAATTTCATGTGTATCTGAATCACTTGGGGGATCTTGTCAAAGTGTATGCTTCAGTAGATCCAGGGTGGGGCCTGGGAGTTTACATTTCTAGCAAGCTCTCAGGTGATGTGTGTGCTGCTAAATTGAGGATCATTCTTTTTTTTTTATTTCAGCATATTGCAGGGGTACAAATGTTTAGGTTACACATATTGCCTTTGCCCCACCCAAGTCAGAGCTTCAAGCATGTCCATCCCACAGAGGGTGCACACCACACTCATTAGGTGCGAATACACCCATCCCCTCCTCCCCGCCAACCTGCCCAACACCCGATGAATGTTGCTACTATATGTGCACTTAAGTGTTGATCAGTTAATACCAATTTGATGATGAGTACATGTGGTGCTTGTTTTTCCATTCTTGGAATATTTCAGTTAGTAGAATGGGCTCCAGCTCTATCCAGTATAATACAAGAGATGCTAGATCACCATTGATTTTTGTGGCTGAGTAGAACTCCATGGTATACATATACCACATTTTCTTAATCCACTCATTTATTGATGGGCGCTTGGGTTGTTTCCACATCTTTGCAATTGTGAATTGTGTTGTTATAAACATTCTAGAACAGATGTCTTTTTTATAGAATATCTTTTTTCCTTTGGGTAGATGCCCAGTAATGGGATTCCTGGGTCAAATGGTAGTTCTACTTGTAGCTCTTTGAGGTATTTCCATGTTACTTTCCACAGAGGTCGTACTAGTTTGCAGTCCCACCAGCAGCGTATGAGTGTTCCTATCTCTCTGCATCCACACCAACATTTATTGTTTTGGGACTTTTTGATAAAGGCCATTCTCACTGGAGTTAAGTGATATCTCATTGTGGTTTTGATTTGCATTTCCGTGGTTATCTATACCACCCTTAATGTGCCCAGTCTTGTCTGATCTCGGAAGCTAAGCAGGGTCAGGCCTGGTTAGTACTTGGATGGGAGGATTATTCTTAAGTAACAAGAATCCTGCATTGATAAAAGGACTGACTCAACTCTCAGCAGCAAAGCTATAGAAATTGTAATCACAAATAGTCATTCAGTTCTATATGTACAAAGCGCACAAATTCACTATTAGGCATTTTGCTTTTCTACCTTGTGACTCAGATATCACAAATTTTTTCCCTCTATGTGATCTTATACATGATTAAATATAAATTGGTTGCTAGGAGAAATAGTAAATGAGACTGTACAGTGTGAAAAGATGGAAAATGTAGCTGTTAGGTAGTCAAGTGAGAAGAACAGAAAAGTAAATTATTGGCTAGCTTTATTCCTATTTATCATATAACTTTTAAGAATAACAGGATATCAATTAAGTGCTAGATGTCATTTTTCTCCACATTAAATGTGTTAATTGACACTGCATTGCTTAATCAATCTTGTTTGTTATACACTAATTAAATAGCTGCAGAGTATTTTTTTTTTCTGAGGTTGAAAGGAAAATTAGTTACCAACCAATAATAATAGTCAATGATTGCTCTAAAATTTCCTACCCTGGGTAAGAAACTTCTGTTTCATGTCCTATCTTGTAGGATGAGGAAGCTGTAAAGGATGAAACATCAGATATGTGAGAAAGTCACATGTCCAATTACTAGTTCTAGGATCAAAATAATGAATGTAAGTAGATTTTGCTATCTAGAAAATTACAATAACAACAATAATAGGATATATAAAATGTTAAAAATATGGTGAGTCAACCCTATGGATAGATAGATCAGTGAAGAAACATAAGGTCACAGGTTTCATTGGGATCTTAACGCCAGAGGTGGCTTCTCAATATCCATTTTATGTAGGAGGAATTTAAGGGAGATAATCTGGTTAAAAATGCAGAAGACTTGTCTTCAAACTGCATTAACCGACAAGGACTTTTTAAAATAGAATGGCTATTTGCAAAGGCAAAGGAGGAGCCATTGATGGAGTTCACTTTGAGGTCAAAACCTCTTGCTTTCACCCCAGTCTCCAAAGCCACCTCTTGGCACTGTCATTAGCATGAAATGTTCAAAGATGTCCCAATATATAAAAAATGTGCTGTGATCTATAAAGCCACTACCCAAATTATAGTCTGCTTTTTTTAAAATATTAGAATCAGGAAAAAAAAGAAATCATAAATGAAAGTGAATGCAGTCTGAATCTGTGTTGAACCCATCTTTAAAGAATTGCAAGTGAAGTTTTAAGCATCCCTAAGAATGTAATTATGCTTCCATTGCTTAATGTATGGACTCAAATTCTGACTTAATTATTCTGCAACTAAATTTATATGTCATTTATGTAGTAAATCTTGGCAATTGCTCTCACACTATCATTGGAAATGTAATTAACTTGGGTTAGATAAGTTTTTACAGTGAGAACTAAATGGAATGTAATACTAAGGCATTATTTAAAAGGCAAAGGCCAAATACATCTTCTTTCTAAACTTTCTTGTTTGTTTGCAATTTCTTTTCCCAGAAGTCTAAATGCTGAGTTTGTTTTCTTTTTCTAGCTTCACATTTTTATCTGTTAATTGGAAGCTTGTCTTTTCCTTTCTTTCAAAGGGAAAGAGTTCTACTCTTTGTATTACACTTTTACTAAGAATCCAGTTTATTTTTGAGAGAGAGACTTTTCTGTACGTGATAAAGCCGTTTGATTCAGTTTTCAAAGCCAAGTGTTCTTTGTTTTACTATAGTTAACTATTGTATTGCTTGCTTTTTGTAATTTGTAACTAAGACTTCCCTAGAAGAAACATTCTACTGAAACTAGAAATTGCATTTTTATCACCTGCTAAGAAATGATGATGCCCTTATTAATTTTCTTATGAAATCTCAAATGATAATTAAAGAAAAATAGATAAAATAAAAAGGATGATTCCAGACACTGTGTCCAGTCTCAATTTGAAGTTTATTGAGACTATATTGATTGATAATGTCTTAGTCTGCTTGGACTGTCATAACAAAACACCATTTTACTGGGTGGTTTAAACAATAGAATTTATTGCTTACAGTTATGGAGGCTGGAAGATCAAGGTCAAGGTGCTAGCAAAGTAGGTTTCATTCTGAGGTTTCTTCTTGTGGCTCTAGGCAGCCACCTTTTCACTCTGCTCACATGACCTCCTCTTTGTGCATGTACTGTGATATCTCTTCCTCTCTCCCTCCCTCTCTCTCTCTCTCTCTCTTCTAATAAAGACACTAATCCCATCACAAAGTCCCCCCCTTCATGATCTTATCTAAATCCAATTATATCCCAAAGTCCCCATCTTCAAAGGCCATCAACATATGGATTTTGTGGGGCACTATTCAGTCTATAGCAGATAACGGTTTTCTTCCCAAAGGTTTGAGATTTGGATAAATTATGATATCACATTGTGAGAGTTGTCAGAATCAAAAGGGAGTGACTTGTGTCAAAGGCTAACAAAATAATAAATAAATGAAGCTGGGAGGCTGAGGAGGGCCCTCACACACATGCCTGTGATAAGAACCATTACAAAGACTCTCTGAAGGGCTCTTGGACACATGTGCCCATAACAAGAACTTTTGCCAGGAACTTTTCAAACTGCAGCTTGCTACATGAGTCGCAAAAACAGCTAGCCGATTGGACAAGAACATTTGCCTTACACGCTGTCTCCACTAATGTACTGGCTTCAACTCTTGAGATAAGCCCCTATAACCAATATGCTCTTTCTTTCAAAACAAATTACATGCACTTTTCCTTTTTGCCTTTAAAAACTTCCCCTCTCCCCAACTTCTTTGGATATGGCTATGGTCCCCATGCTCTGTGTATCTCCAATTAGAAAATCCCCTATGCATTCGTGAATAAACTCATTGTCTTTGGAGAATCTCTCTCTGTTTGTTATTTAGGTTGACAATATCAAGATTATATAATGTAATCTTTGGTCATAATAACTTAATGTGCGTGTTTCTTGTTCAGTTGGCAAGTGATATTTCACCTTTTAAAGATGATAAAAATTCATAGCACTAATTTTTTTGAAATTTGTAGTTTATCTTCATGTTTTTCCCACCTACTCTTTGTAGACTTAAGGATATACTAATATAGACTTCTTACATTTACCTCACATTTAGCTATTATTTGTTTTTGTCAGGCTTTCTGCCAGATGCTGTCTCATAAGTAAACATGAAGACAAATAAAAGGAAATCATATATATGTGTATATATATATGTATATATATATACACACACACGCACACACACACACACACAAATTGTGGGTAAATTATAGATTAAATATGAAATGTACTACAACAAAGTTTCTAAAAAATAACACAGATAAGTAAATTTGTGACCCTAAGGTACATATATATATTTGTTATTCATAGAATGTATAAAGAGTTTCAAAAATCAATGAAAAAATGCCAATAACCTGAAAAAGGGATGTCCAAATAGCCAATAAACATAAAAATGTTCTCAAAATCATTTTCATAAAGGGGAAAAAAAACTCAAAAAGCACAATTAGATATCACCGCACATCAAATGAAATAGCTAAACTGAAAAATATGATAATACTAAGTGTTGGCAGATAGATAGAGCAACTGAAATTCTCATATCTGGGTGGTGTGAGGATACATTGGTTCTGATTGCTTAAGACAATTTTTTACCAGTATATATTGAGGCATATCATATGTACACTCTATGATGCAGAAATTCCTCATAAGAATATGCCTACAGAAATGCATACAAATGTTCACACAAAGTTAGATCATGATTACTTATAACAACACTCCTTGTAATAGCCAAAAACTGAAAAAAACCTCATTTATTTATTTATATTAGAATGTATAAATAAATTGTAGGACATCTAAGCAGTGGAAGCTTACACAGCAATGAATATGGTACTTCTACAAACTGCTGCTGCAAACAAATAGATGACATTTTTAAACATAATGTTGAGGAGAAGAAGCTGTGCACACCTTTTGATTCCATTTCCATAAGGTTCAAATAGATGAAGCCACACTCTGGTAATCAGATCAGGAGGGTGTTGTTATACCTTCAGGGTGGTGGGTAGGGACAGCGAGAACATGAGAAGGGACACCTAGAGGCCTTCTGGATTGTGGCATTCAACGAAAGCCTTCCGAAGAGGATGGATAGATGGATAAATGACCAACTCACAAAACAATTAAATTTACATAGCACTCTTCAATTTACAAATTAATTCTATAAATATTACATACTTTAATGTGCAATACAGTGTTTGATCTGCTAATGTAGGTGATAATTAAGATCGATGGTGCACACATTAAACCTGAGTTCAAAGTTTGAGCTGTTTCTCAAAAACTTACTCATTCCACAAATACTGATTTAGTCGATACTGTGAGCTATCTTTGTACTGGCCATAGTTATACAAAGACGAGAAAGGCAGATATGGCTCCTGTCATCATAAAGCTGACAACCTCATAGAGAAGGAAGGCAAAACAGATTGACGGTACTATAAGATAAAGGCTATGCTATAAATGCCAAACCCTCCCCCTTACCACCCATGCGATTTTTGATAAAGTCTCTGCTCTTAAATCTCTTCATCTGTAAAATAGAACTATTAACACTTACCTCATATAGATAGTATAGGGATTAACCAAAAGCATATGTGAAAAGCTCCACATATCCTATGGTGCTGGGTAAATCCTAATGGAGTTCCATTTCCTTTCTCTTCAAATACCAAGAGTGTCTCCCGTATGAGTGTCTCACGTATGTGTGTCTCATGGTGCATGCCAGCCTAAAAGATTTCTGCAGATGGAGGTTAATTCAACATTTCCTGAAAATTGACTACACAATTCTCGGACTGGGACTTTCTTACATCAGGTGTTAAATTTTTGTCAGAATGGGAATGTGACACGTTTCTTAAGAATCCAAGGCTGAAAGGGCCAACTGCTAACCTTTGCTATTTCTTCAGGATAATGGATAATCTTTTTACTTTTTACTCGTATCTCTTAAGAAAAATTATCTTTTGTGAGTTTTGTGCAACTGAAGAGTGACAAAACAACTTGAATTTACAAATATATCTCTGAAAAACGAAAAAGAAAAAGCTTCACTCATATAGTAAGTGGTATTTCTGCACCCGAGCAACTAAAATTAAATAAATATAAGAAAGTTAAAATTAGTTTTTCTTTCAATGAATCAAAAACTATGGCTCATCAACAGGATGCTATTAAATTTATTTTTTGCATTGTATTACTATTTTCTTGACTATTTTAGATGTCCATCATTATCATCTCGAACAGCTTTGAGACTGGTCAAATAAAGTGCAGCATTATAAATGGCTCACTTTATAAGTGACTTTTTATTTTTTGCATAGAAATAGAATTACATTCCTGGTTGGCTATCTGAAACAAAATTTCAAAGGAAAAATACCTAAAATGTTATTTTTATGAAATCTTTGTATGCTTTCCTTATTATAATCATAGACATATTGGCTGTAGAAAACATAAAGATAGATTTGCCTGATCTGTGAAATGGAAAAATTAGAGACAAATAAAAATTTTCTTCTCAGTGCTGACTTTCCTAATTGTCTCTGTTAAATGTGTGAACAATAGAGATGTGAAAACAAATTATCTGCCCAAACCTGAAGCCTTTAAGTAGAGTGTGCATGGGGGTGAGGGTGGGGTAGAGAAGACTGAACATGTGGACATTCAGAAATGTCTTTATTTTGCTTTCATTCTTTATCATGACTTAATTGGGCTTAAAATTCTAAATTAAATTCTGTGAGGGATTTAAATGCAATGTCTTATCTTCTACCCACTGGTTACTGCTGATGAGAAAGCAGATATTAACCCACTTCTTGCTTTTATATAGATAACTTGTCCTCTCCTAACTTTGAAAACCTAAAGGTTATTTTCCTCTATGGTAGTCTATAATTTAATCGATGTTCTGTGATTTATGGGTCTTTTTTCATTTTCATTTATTCTGCTCAGCACCTGTGGGCCCTTTCAACATGTAGACTTGTTTCTTCCGCTCTGAAAAATGGCCCTCTATTATTTCTTTGGTTATTTATCTCTCCTCCACTTCTTCTGTTCTCTCTTCTTGAAGTAGTATTGAATGGAGGTTGGTTTTCTATACTCCTTGCTTTTCTGTCATGTTATCTTTCTCTTTGTCTTTTTCCTCCAAGTTCTGAAATTTTTTTCTGTCCTCTTTGTTTTTATTAATTTATATTTTTAAATATATTCAGTATATTATGTGGTTACAAACATTTTGGTTACATGTAATGTGTTTGCCCCGCCCAAGCCAGGGCTACATGTGTGTCCCTCCCCACTTCCGTTAGTTGTGGCTTTACCCCCCACCCACAGACAGGCACCCGATGAGTATTACTACCATGTGAACACCTTAGTGTTGGTCAGTTAGTGCCAATTTGATGGCCAGTACATGTGGTGCATGTTTTTCCATCCTTGTGATACCTCACTTCGAAGCACGGGTTCAATTTTGCTTTTAATTTCACCAAGAGGCGACCTTCAGCTCTGTTTACTCCTTTTTCATACCAACCTGTTTCGAGGAGGTAATGTCTTCTAAAATCTCTCTGGGAATATGAGTGGAGCATACCTAAACCCTTTCTTGTTTACTGAAGCAAATCTTTCAGCTTGTATATATACATATATATATATGTACATATGTATATATGTATTACATATATATGTGTATATATGTATTACATATATATGTATATGTACATATACACACATGTATTACAAATACATATATATGTATGTATGTATGTATTTTTCAACAATTCATCCTTTATATTTGTCAAGCTACTTTTGAAAAATTCAAATATCTGGTCATACTTAATTATCTATTTATATTTATCATTGAGGACTTATATTGACTTCATAGCCAAGGCTTCCCCCTGCTACACCATGAGGCAACATTTTAGGTTGCTTGAATGGGGAGTATGAAAGCAGCCTGTCACCAAATGTAAAACAAAGATGGATCCTTGGAACGCCACTAAGCAAACTTATCCCCTCTAAACAGATTTTTAAAAATATATATTTCTATGGTTTGAATTTATCCCTCACAAAGCGTATGTTGGAAACTTAGTCCCCAGTGCAACAGTGCTGAGAGGTAGGACCTGTAAGAAGTAATTAGTTCGTGAGGGCTCTGCCCTCATCAATGAATTAATGCTATTGTTGTGGGAGTGGGTGACTGATAAGAGGAGGTTAGTCCCCTTTTCTCCCTCTGGAGCACATGATCTTATCCTTCCACTTTCCACATTAGGTTGACAGCAAGAAGACCCTCACCGGATGTAGGCCCCTCAACCTTGGACTTCTGAGTCTCCAGAACTGTAAGAAATAAACCTCTGTTCTTTATAAATTATTTAGTCTCAAGTATTCTGTTATAGCAGCACAAAATGGCTAAGACATGTATTAACTATATTCTTCTTAGGGTATAACTTCTAGCCATGCAGTGTAAAGAGTCCAGGGAATACTCTCTGTAAAATATAAATATAAAACTGGATAAAATTTTGCAAAATAACCATGTCAGTGCTCTGGAGATTGACTTAGGCAAACAACAAATTCAGAAGTGTTTATTCATGAAAATCTGCTAGAACTTAGGGTAAGAACCATGGGAGTCTATAGGCTAAGTTTTGCTGCCATTGGAGTCATATTTTATTTGGAGCAGAAAATGAAAACTCATGCTCACTGACATTTTTGGGAAAAGTAGAAAACTTATTAGAAATTAAATAGGGACAATGCATACCTCTGTTAGCTTGAGGTTGCAGCCTCTCTTAGGGTGAGAAGCAAACCAGGCAGATGTTTAATAGAGATCCAGGAGCTGAGAGTCATAGAAAAATTAGACAAGTAGCCAATATACTCCTGACTAATGGGAAGCTGCATGAATGAGAAGGGGAGACCTGAAGACTCGCATTACCTGGTTCCCAGACCTATTACAAATACTGTGGTATTGAAGAAAGCACAGATACACAGAACAATGAAACACAATATGGAGTGCAGAGGTAGACTTACACATAAATAGTCAATTGATTTTCAACAAAAATGAAAAGGAATTTGAATGAATAAATGATAGGCTTTTCAACAAATGATGCTGGAATAATTGGATATTCATATGTAGAAACCGTGATGAACCTCTATCTGTAAATCACACCCTATAAAAATTAACTCAAAATGGAATTCCAATCTAAATATAAGAGCTAAAACTATAAAATGTCTGGAAGGAAACAGATGAAAATGTTTCTGACCTTTGGTTAGGCAAAAATTCTTAGATAGGACACAAAAAGTACAATTTCTGAAATAAAGTTTGATAAATATGACCTCATCATTGTGATGGTTAGTTTTAGATGTCAACTCATCTGAATTAAGGAATACTTTGACAACTGGCAAAGCATTGTTTCTGGGTGTGTCTGAGGGTGTTTCCAGAGAAGACTGGCATGTGAGTCATTGGACTGAGTAGGGAATATCTGTCCCCAAAGAGAACAGGTTCTATCCAATCAGCTGGGGGCTCAGATAGAACAAAAGGGCAGAGAAAAGTGAATTCTTCCTCTCTTTCTCTCCTGGAGTTAGAAAATCTTTCTTCACTTGCCCTTGGACATCCAAACTCAGGGCTCTCTGGCCCTTGGACTTTGAGACTTACACCAGCAGCCTCCCAGGTTCTCAGGCCTTCAGCCTTGAACTCAGAGTTACACTATCAGTTTCCATGGACTTGAATTGAGCTGGGCTATGGGTATTACACAGTCCCCAGGTTGCAGACAGCTAGCTTGTCATTGGACTTCTCAGTCTCCATAACCATGTAAATCAATTCTCCTAATAAATCCCCTCTTATCTATTGATATATATATCTGTTTCATCTCCTATTGGTCTGTCTCTCTGGAGAAGCTTGACTAATATAATCACCCCAAATTAGAACCTTTCCTCTTCAAAAGATATCATCATTAAGAAAATGGAAAGACAAGCTATGAACACAGAGAAAATATTTGAATATTATATACCTAAAAAATAATTTGTAGTTGAAGTGTGTAAAGAAACCTTGCCACTCACTAATAGGGAGACAAACAGCTCAATTAAAACTTGAGTAAAATAGTTGAATATACACTTCATCAAAGATGATATAAAGATTAAATATATATATGAATTGCTAATAAGCACATGAAAAGATGTTCAACATCAGTAGTTATTAGAGCAATGCAAATTAAGACTACTATGTGATACATCTATGTACTGTCTACAGTAGGTATGATGTCTTTCAGAAGACTGGAAATATTAAGTTTTTGTGAATGTTTATAAATATTGGAACCCTTATACATTGCTGCTGGGAATATAAAATGGTACAAACAGTTTGGATAACAGTTTGGCTGTTTATTAAAAAATTAATCATGTATTTCCCATAAAAATCTAACAATTCAACTTTTAGATAACTACCCAGAAAAAAATGAAAACATGTTCTCACAAGGAATAGCAGGCAAATACCCTAGCAGTATTATTGATAATAGCTTTAAACTGGAAATGATCTAAATGCCCATCAACGAATAAACAAAATGTGGTGTATTTAAACAATGGAATACTATTTAGCAATAGAAAGAAATTAACGACTGATACACATTACAGTTTGAATGAATTTCATGTTATGCCATTGAAAGGAGCCAAGTTTGAAAAATCACGTATTGTATGATTTGAGTGATGTGAAACAGCTAGAAAATGTAAACCTATAGAGAGAGTAGGCATTATCGGTATTTTCCTGGAACTGAGGAAGGAAGTGAGGATGGACTGAAAACAGATACTAGGAAATTTTGGGGGATTATGGCTACATTTTAAAACTGGATTTCACTGATGATTGCATGATTACACAACTTTTTAAATTTATTAAAAGTCAGAAAATTACTTATATTAGTTGGAATCTATGGAATGTAAACTATACCCTAATAAAACTTCTATAAGAAGAAAAAGAAGAAAAGTATTTTCCTACTCCAACCTGCAGCAAAGGGTTTTATTACTTTTTTTTTAATTTGGAGTTAGAGTATGGGGGAAGTACATTGAGGAAACTTTGCTGGACACCATTTCCAATGCAGAGTTTCAATAAATTGAGTTGAAAACATGCTAATCAATTTATTAACACAGTGTTTATTTAGTAGAAAACAGCCAACATACCAGTTTATTCTTCTGGTGATAGTAAATTCTAACCATAGGGAAAAATGGAAGAAAATGGTCTTGAATATTGTCGGAGCAAGCCCATACTTAGGAGATGTCATTGAAAGACCACAGTTGCCACATGTATGTATATGATGGGGAAGGATCACACAGTTTGGCAACAGAGGACATTGCTGTTCCTGACTTTCTGCTTCCTGTCACTAACCTGGCATTGGATCATGCAAAGTGAGATGCGCTTGTGAACATCTAGTCTGATATCTTAAACCTTTTCCACCACGACAAAAATATTATCTTTTATTAGAATTATTTTGACCAATTATTTTTGATGGAATTATCCTTGTAGTGCATCTACTTTCACATTGTTTTACAACAAAAGTCCAGAATCCTGAAGTGGGAAGTGATTCTCCATTGGACTGGCTTTATTAATAAATCCCCCAGATCTGGCCCAACTATTGCTGTGCTTAAGGCACATTTTAGTCTTTACTTCCAAAATTTCATCTTTAATGGACTCTTCTTATCACTGTTATACCTTAAATGCAACAGTTTCAGAGGAAATTATATCATATTTTATTTGCAGAATATCAGTTCTTCCAAAAGTTATACCTTGACAGCAATACAAATTGTGCCTCCACTAAATGCTATACTATTGAAATTCTGCATTTGTGTTCTGTAACATAGATGGTGATTATCAGCAGGTAAGTTCTTCATTATTTATCAACACTCAAATTTTGAAGAATAGGGATGTCAATTCCATCTGGAGAATGGATTTTGAAACAAGAAAATCTCTCTCCCCAGGATCTTTTTAATTAATTCATTTCTCACATTCACTCCCTACAGGTTGCTGACCATGTTTCCTTCACATAAATAAACTGTGTGTTAAGGTATCTTTGTTATAAGAGATAAAATTGATTACTTTATTATTACCCTGCTTTGCTGGTCTAAAATATTATAGCCCAGTGGATTGCTGTTATCTTATTAATTATAAAATAATTTAATTTGTGGAGGTTGAAAGCATTCACCAGTTTTCTTTAATTAATTTTGTTTAGATGTATTGCTAGGGTAGTTTTTTATGATGATGATGTGGGCTAATGACACAGCCTTTCATTTTTGGAGACCAGCTCCTGAATTAGACAAGAGCTATAAATGGGAATCACATCTTGTTTTTGTTGCCACTCATATGTTCTGATACTAACTCAGTCAGTTGGCTTATCACAAAGAAAAAGTTGAGGGGAATTTCCTGAGATCTGCCCATGGGAAAGTTATAGGAAATACTCTGCACCTTTGGTGGACTCTAAACTCTGTGTTAGTCCTGTTATGACTGTCCACAGTATTTTTAGATCATATCCTGGCTCCATCTGGGACCAGGTGCATATAACTTGCATGATCTTGGACAAGTTACTTCAATGTTGGGGCTTCAGTGTGCTCATCTGTAAATTGGGGGGAACAATTGCAATTATCTCAAAGGCTGGTGTCTTTGCACTGCTATAACAAAATACCAGACACTGGGTAATCTATAAATGAAAATTTATTGCTCACAGTTATGGAGGCTGGGAAGTCAAAGAGCAAGACTAGGCAGGTTCAGTGTCTGGTGAGGGATCAATCTCTGATTGCATGTTGGCACCTTGAATGCTGTGTCCTCTGGAGGGGACAAATGCTTTGTCCTCCCATGGCATAAGGGACAGAAAGGTAAAAAGGAACTAGCTGGTTCCCCCAGCCCTTTTATAAGGTGGTTAATTTTCATAAAAGGGGCCTTCACAATTTAATCACCTCCTAAAGGTTCCACCTTTTAATACTATCACATTGGCAATTAAGTTTTAACATATGAAGTGGGGGGAGGGGCACATTCAGACCATAGTAGTTTGTGATAGGGTTCAATAAAATCGCAAATACAAAAAGGCTAAAGCAGTACCCGACACATAGCTAAATGCTCACTGGGGGTTAGTTGCATCGTTACTGTTGTTGCTTTTATGGTTATTGACCAATCCTTTTAGAGCCCCCTTTCACACTCTCTAGTTCTTCCCTGCCTTTCTCCAGTTCATTCTTCTATGAGTCTGGGATTCTTGTATATTCTTTTACTTGGACCTAAAAATGCCAAATGGATTTATAATAACTTAAGTGTCTAAAACAGCATTTTATTTTTATGCTGTTTAAATGGACTTTTTAAAATGTGAAAGGTATTTTCTTTCTATTTCATTGACTATGCCATGATTCAGTTTCCACGCCAACATGCCTAAAAGTGGATGGGTTGGTAAAATTTTTTATTCACACATTAAGCATTTTTGAAAGTACTTTTTGCAAATATTCTTACCATTTTACCGTGAGTATACGTAGCTCTATGTTGCATAATTTGAAAAGGCCTTCTTTATCATATGTTAACTCCATTTCTATATCAAGGTGCTTAACCAGTAATTCTTGAGCACCTACTGTGTGCTAGGCTTTCTTCTAGTTACCAATGTCACTTAAAACTGACCACTGGATTTAACAACATGGAGGTCATTGGCAATCTTGATAGCTGACAGCCTGATAGGATGTGATTAAGAGAGGATAGGAGTAGAAAAATGGAAGAAATCGAGTATACAGAATTCTTTTGGGTTTTTCAGAGGAGAATGAAATAAATTGGGAAGTAAACGAAAGAAACTTTAGAGTCAGGAGAGGTTATTATTATTTTTGAGATTGGAAAATAATAGCTTGTTTGTATGCTAATGAGAATAATCCTGTAGGCAGGAAAAGGTTGATACAGAAGAGAGGGGACAATTGCTGGGGCAGTGTGAGGAAGTGAGAGGTGACAGAATCTGTACCCAAAAGGAGTGCTGGCCTGTAATAGGATTTTGATATGAGAAGAGTGAAAAAGTGAAAATTGAAGTCAAAGTGAAAAAGAGAAGTTGAATATTGGTCACCAATGTTCATTATTACCTAAATTGTGCTTCGTCACATTTTCCTATAATTAATGGGGCTGTCCCACAACTGCTTCCCACATAATGAATGCTTCATGGCTGCTCTAATCTGTAGCTCTTCTCCCTTTAGAGGGTCCCATCTTCTAGCATTCAGGATTTACCTCTATCTTTGCATTTAGCACAACATCTTATAATGATGTTTGTGTCTGTCTCTCTCCCATTAGAATGTCAGCATCTGTGGGCCTATAGTGCCTGTCACCTGCAAGATCAAGTGATCAAGATTAGTGTGTGGAACAGAAATCCACAATTTTCCTCTAGCTAGTGAGAAGCTGTTTCTAATTTCTTCATAGAAATCACTGGTTGGCTTACAATTTTCTGCTTTCAGTGCATCACGATTATTCCCTTTTTATGTAAAGTTAATCTACAAAACACATGTGGTATATTCAGGACAGATATGTATGTGTGTGTGTGTGAATTTTTTAACTAGAAATGTTTTCAAAGGGGTGTAAGTACATCAATTTGTGGGAAACGACACGAAGGCCGGCCTTCTGCATTTCACTTCTGAGCACATGCGTTGGGTTAGATACCTGTGCACAGCTGACTTATCCAGTGAAGGGGAACTGATGCTTCCATAGGTTTTGGTGGAAGAATGGCTCAAGGACAAGCACACACTAAGAAAGTCATTACTCTTTCCCCTTTAGTTATGGTAAAAAAGAGAAGTTTTAATTGCTTTAATTAATGCCTTGGGTTTCTTTCAAATTCTCTTGCTCCTCGGTACAGCCGTGATAACATCGCAGCCTCTCTGCTAATCAGTTCCAGGAGCAATGAGGGACATCAACTTTATTCACATGAAATAGCCTTTGATTTCTTCTTATATAAAAACTGCTTATCATGGCTACCACCTTGGCTTTGCCAGTTGCTCCGAACTAATTTCTGATTCCTCTTATCAGAGTGATGTTTTATTTAAATGAAACTTCTGAAGAACTCTTTTTGTTTTGGGGTAGGGTAAAGAATAGAATTATCCAGAGGTTTGTCCAAAATGACTTCCACTTCTTAGGGGCTTTTCGTGAACTTGGAGATTCCTCACTTACTGCATGACCCTGGATTGGATCTGAAATCAGAAATAGACAGTAGGGTAAAGGATGAAATTTGTAAAGAAAAAAAGTCTGTAGATTAGATAATAGTATGAAATCAATGTTCGTTTCATGACTTTGAAAATTATACTCTGGATATATAAGATATTAACATTTGGGAATATGGATGAAAAGTGTTAGGGGATTATTTGTACTTTTTGTGCAACTGTTTTGTAAGTCTGAAATTTTTCCAAAATAGTTTAAAAAGAGTTTCCCTACCAGAGCTATCTGAATTCATCTAACTCTAGAAGATGAATGTCTCAACAAAGCTAAATCTAAACCTACATACACTGAGTGACAATATGAAAAAAGAGAAGCTACGATTTGGGGGAAAACAGAAAATCTGTTAGAAATGGTAGATTTCAGAGCAAAGCCATTGACATTGCTGGAAATAGTGACCTTGAGGAAGGCCTTGAAAATAATCAGAAAAATTTCCAAAGTAATGATTGTGGTCACTCTGGACATGCTGTCACGTGGGAGAGGGATTTGATTTTCCTCTATAAACTTAATAGGTTAATTAAGGGCAATGAAGAGAAGATATGAAAAATAGATTTTGGGTTAATATGTAGAAGAAATTTCTGATGATTAGACCTATTAAAAAATGAAATGGTCCTTATCACACAGGTTCATTGCTATCACTGGAGAGTTAAACTAGAGACCAGGTAAAATTTGCGTTTTAATATTGTAGAAGGAGATCCTGAATTGTGAAGGAAGCAACAAAAAACAAGCTCTAAAGTCTTTTTCAGCTTTCATAGTCTATGATTTTATATTCTTGCTACATAAGTGATGCTCTCAATTGTATAATTTACTGTATTAATACTACTGCTAATACTAATATTTCCTGTGTGTGTGTGTGTGTGTGTGTGTGTGTGTGTGTGTTTCCCCTAGGGTACAAGGTGTTTGAAAAATTTGCCTTAAGATGATAATTTTTGTGGATAATATTAGATGCTGTACAGTACCTATTAAATGTGATTTATTTGTCTGTAGAACAGTAGCCTGAGACTGCTCCAAATATATCTGCAGGGTGCAGGATTGAAATTAATGTGCTAGGGTACTTTAATGTAGGAAGCATGCTGGCTGGGTTTGTTGATGTTTGGTGCAGCCAAAGGCTCTTACCTTGATGGATGGTTGTTTCCTTCTTGATCAATGCATGAATCATCTCTACTAGGTCAACAAAGAGAGAAACCAGTAGGTGGTCCTGCCTACTGCCAGATTAAGTTCAAAGGCTGGAAAGAACTTTGCATTTGTAGGGCAGATACAAGAAAATGTGTTTATTTGAATCCTTGGCATATCACCCTTTTTCAAGTTCACGGTGCTCATGCAGGTTGAGAAAGGAACAGCATTCTTTCTTTTCTCATTGGTGTGGCTTAAATGAGATCATGGAAACCATCCTTAGATTTATGTCTGGGTTTTGTGCAAGTAATAACATTTGATTTATAAAAAAACCACATTATCAGGTTGCAAGTATTAGATCAAAGTAAACTCTTAAAAATATCTTCATGTAGTAGATTATCATTTTCCTTGGGAAATCAAATAATATTCAAGGTTACAAGGCAACACTGCAATTGGTCAGTCTTGTTTCAATCTCTAGGATGAAGGAAGAGAATCTTCTGCTCCCTGGCAGAGGCACAGATGCTACCCCATAACAGCCCCTACATTGCAGGTGAACCATGAAAAAATATCTAAGAGATAATTAAGTGCACTTACCAAAAGGCTTTGGGGTTTCAGATACTAGTTTTAAGACACTGTCGGGAGTATCTGGATGAAGCAAAAATAAAAGAAAATTCTATAGGATAAATTCTTACTGATTTAAATTCAGCAAACCAAAATATAGGTAATAAAATAGATAAAAGAAGTCTATCCATGAAAACAACTGGCTTTACTTAAAATAAAATGGGCCTTGGAAACAGGCAGACTTTGCTGGAATTCAGATTCTTTTCCTTACCAGTTTCGCATTCTTCAAAAAATGGCTTAATTTTCCTCAGTCATGGTGTTTTTCATTTATGAAGTAGATAAATAATATCTATTTCAAAAAGCTGTTATGAAAATTGGAATAGATAATCTTGAGTACTTACCATATTATCTAATTGATCTATTTTGATAGACACATGAAAATTTTTACTAAAAGTTGATTGTATATGACAGACACTAGTCTCAATTAGGACCAGAGCTTTTTGTATATACCTACTCTTGGTATTCCATGAATCTACCACTGTGCCTTGGCTACAATAAATAATCACTAAGTATTTATGGACTTAATTATTTCAATAATTTTACCTCCTATTCTCTTGGGAATTTCAATGAAGTGAGGTATTTGTTGTCAGCGAACATGTCATTGAGGGAGGCAGACGGGAGGCCAGGTGTGATCCTGCAATACCTTGGGTTTGGAGGCTGGGCTTTTTCTGTCTGTTAATTCAAAGATCCTCTTCTTCCAAGAAAGGAAGACGTGTCACCTGAGAAATACAAATGTAATCTTCCTTTCAGAACTGGAGAAATGCAACCTATTCTGCATTTACAGCAAAATTCTGGAGCTTTTGTTGGAAGAGGAAGTCTGGGGCATTGGTGGTCAGAGGTGTCAGGGAGGCTAAAATAGAGCAGACTTGGGAAAATCATGTCATTCTGGTTTCTTTGCTATGTACAATAATATTGATTCCCTTGAAGATCCTTTGCAAGGTGACAGCAGAATCAAGTTCTGGATCTACCATCTCTGAACATCAGATGAAGGCAGCTGATTTTGGCATGACTGAAACTCCTTACTCCTTCAAGATTTGGAAATTGTCTCACTCTTTCACATTAATCAAAGAAGGGATGACATTAACTTCTCCCAGGTGACTTTCAGTGCCTTCATAGAAGCCTCTCAACTCTTCCATGAATAGCAACGTGCATGTGTTCTGCAAGCAGATGAGTTGTTTGAGCTTGCTCTCAGAGTGCCATGTTATGCAGACCAATTAGTTCAGAAAGAGGATCATTATTTTTTTAAATTTCTACCATTGGTCTCTGTAGTTAAATTTTCCTGATGGAGATTTTTAATTAAAAAAATTACCGAACAGTTTTTCTTCCCTCTCTTTTCTCCCCATTCCTTTATTTTTCCCTTCATAATTCTCCTGAGATGCCTGAATCACTTCTGGTATTTTACTTCTTTAAGCAATGAAAAACTGGTTTTTATTTCACATTTAATGGAATGAGTGATTTTGTATCAGTGCCCCCAAACCCTTCTCGGAGCACTCCCTAAATGCAGCTGACGTCTCTTTAATGTTAATGGCCATACAAAATGTATAGACAGACCATAGCTGTTAAAACAAATGTTTCTCCAACCACGGTTGGCAGTTCACTTGCACGATGAAATACAGAAAAATCTTGCCACTGATGACCATTTTGGAAACAGAGAACAGGGACCTATTGTCTGGTGTTAACTCTATAGGTCTGCAGAGACTTAATTATCAGCATGGCTACTTGGAAAGTCACACCTTATATAAAATGCCAATGAAACTAAACAGTGGATGTAGCAGTGGGAGAATTCACTGAGATCATGTTGTACATCAGAAACCACGAGCTTTGAAGTCAGCAAAATTTGGCTTGATTCCTGACTGTATGACGTGTTATGTGATGTCTATGAGCCTCAGTATTCTCTTCTAGAGAACAGGAAAATGTAAATATGCCCTCAGGCAGTAGCTCCAATGGCGGAACTGAATACATAAATGTATTCTCACACTAGTGCCATGTGTGTTCCCTTGTCCTCTTACTAGCCACAATTTGGAAAACAAGATCTGCCTTTGAAACTAATCTTTATCATTGGTTACCTATATAAGTTTGGAGAAATTACTTACCCTTTGAGTTAGTGTCTCTTTTTGTGGAGAGAGGTACTTGGGTGCAGAAGAATGAATTAATCCTCCTCCTCAGCCCACTGGACACTATTGTCATCTGTGCATGCATGGTTCCTCTTGTTGTATTTCTCCATTTCATTTTTATCCCCATTATTCAATTCTGTTACTTGAACTTTTTAAATTTGTTTGTTGTGTATCCTTTTACTTATATGTGATCTTGTAAAGCAAGTATTATTCCTTTGTTTGCATATAGTTCTAATTTATATAAATTATATCATGTAATAGATCTCATTTTTTATCTTTCCCCACCCATATCATGTTTTGAAAGATCTATTTGCACTGCATGTGTAGAAGTCTACATTTTATTCCATTGTATGCCTACGCTATATTTTACCTGTCCATTCCCTCAGTAGGAAACATCTGGATTACCTCCAATTCTCCCAGTGCACTGGCAGAAATTAGAAAACTGGACATTTCCAAATGATAGGGATATAAAGCCTTCATGCACTGCTGGTAAGAGGATAGATGAGCACAGTCACTCTGGAAAGTAGCATGTGTATGTGTGTGTACATGTGCACATTTGTAACAGCAGAGAGAGATAGATTAGAGAGGGTGCAGAGCATTCTGGAAACAGAGAACAGGACCTATTGTCTGGTGTTAACTCCATAGGTCTGTAGAGACTTAATTATCAGCATGGCTCCTTGGAAACTCACACCTTATATAAAATGCCAATGAGACTAAACAGTGGATGTAGCAGTGGGAGAATTCATTGAGATCATATCATACATCAGAACGCATGCACGCTCACATATCCTATGACCTAGAAAATGTTCTCCTGGAAGTCTGAGCAATGTAGTTTCATAGCATTCCAGTCTTTGCAGCACAGAATGGCAAATTAGGAGAAGGCGTGAATGAATGCTGAGTATCAACTCACCCTTTTGCCAGCCTGGTAATGTGTATCACAGTAGACTCAAAGATCTACTGTGTTCCTTTTGTTGAGAAAGGCAGGGTTTTCTATTTATTCTTGGGCCACAGACCCCTTTAGCAACTTGGAAAGGCCTATGGAACGCTTCTCAAGATGTCTTTTCTAAATGCATAAGATAAAGTTTATGTGATTACTAAGGAAACCAATTATATTGAAAATAAGTTATAAAATATTAAAACATTATGTTCTAATTATTGATAAGTTTTTGTTAATGTATTATATAAAATCTAGTGGCATGTCTAATAATTAGTTTCTAAAATTTTGAAGGAGTGATGATGAATGTAATTGCTATTTCAAGATATCTTCAACAACTGTAATGTGATAAGAAAATATCTGTGATTAAATTGGTGACAACGTTCCAGGTACTGCTAATACTATTATGGTTTTCCATATTTGTAACTATAAATTCCAGCTTTTAGCAAAGAAAATTGTCTGAACCACTCCTGACAAAACCCATTTGCTTTTTGTCCACTGGGTCAGTGTCTCCTCCAGCTAGTAATTCACATTTAAACTCCAAAAAAGATTTGGCATCAAAAGATGTAGGATGCCTTCCTCTAACCCTGGAAGTTTGGAAGTGGAAAAACACAAGACTCAGCATGGTTGGCCACCAAGATTTGTTTCATCAGCACATCATCCCAACAAGGTGTTTGTCCTGCTCCACTGTTATTTCGTGGCTGTCATGACTGCCAAGTCCTGAGCTGATGATGTCACCAGTGACTGTTCTTCCTGAATGTGTGTGTGGGGGGTGCAGGTTTGGTGAAGAGGCAAGAGCAGAACCGACTTTTCTCACACTTTCCTCCCCCAGCTTCCTCTGTCCACCCAGACCACAGCGGAGTCCCTCCTGTCCTTGTAGACACCCTCCAGAACACAAGAGCTTTCAGATTCCCCATGAGTTTCTGGTAGTTGTGTGGTTCATTCCTTAGATCCTTGCTTCCCTCTTGCTTTCGTAGTTTCTGCAGTATCTTATTTTGAGGGGAAGCTGCCAACAGTTTTTGCTAGTTTGTCATCTTGACAGGAGCATTAGTGTCACCATCGGAAAAATAGCAATTTAATACCATCTCTATAGGATTATCTTGAGAATAAAATGAATAATTCATAGCACAGCTACTGGCCCATAGTAGGTATACATCCTGAGCTCCCTACATTTTAAAAACATGTAACATGCTAATGGTGGCCTGATATGTGTCAGTGTCCAACGCTGGAAACAAGGCATATGGCAGAGGTCCTTCCCTCCGAGGCAGTGACTCAACCTTGGCTGCATATTTCAATCACCCAAGGAGCTTGTAAAAGTCCAGTTGCTCAGGCCATACCCTACTGCAGCTAAAACAAACTCTCTCAGACAGAGATCCAAGCATTTGCACTTTTTAAGGTTTCTGAGATGATCCCAATGTGTGGTCAAAATTAAGAGTCTCTAAATGGGGTCTCTGACTTGAAAATTGTTTGCTTTCCTTTATAGCCCAATAACTCTGTCTGATTATTGAGAAGAATGAAATTTCTAGGAGAGATATTCAGTTTCTGTATAAAGTCATCAAGCTTAATGTTTTATGAGTACCCACTCATACACAAACACATTATATATGTGATAAACCCGTAATTAAAGTGTTCGGGGTGAAGTGGATTTGAGGAGTAAGAGGAAGGAATATGACAGTTTGGACAGCATATCATCTTTTTCGTGGTCAAAGGAGATATTCATTGTGAATGTAAAATTTCTAAAATTAGTGAGCTGAGCCCTTTGTAAAAGGATGTGTTAATTTGAACTGGATTGAAAGACTATGGTAATGTTCCCCGAGATAATCATGCCATTCATTATTATAAAGTCTGTCTTTATAGTATTGGGTCTGCAGGGGATTTGACATGGCAAAACGTGGTTCTGGCTTATCTGACTCATTAGTAGTTCTTCTGGCTTTCAATGATTTGAAATAAACCAGATTTGGAACGTATTATCAAGAGTGATTATAAACTCCAGTGTTTTAAAGTTGCCTGCCAACTCAGTTATATCTGTATGTTCTTTCCGTGGAGTGAGGTGTGAGAAAGAGAGAAGGACTTGGCACCAAGGGCCCTTCCTCGGGAAGAGAGGGAGTGCAGATGGCCCTGCCAGTTGGGGATGAGGAATTGTAAGCTATGGAAGACATCACAGCTGAAGACAGATTATGAACTTCCCCTAGAAAATGTTGCCTGAGCAACAGTTAATGGAAGTTTATGTAGCTATATTGAGTGAAAAGAAAGACGAAGATATATATACACAACATTTCATAATTCAGCTTCTTAAGGCAATATTTTCAAACCCTGGAAACCATCATCGGCAAGCCAGTGGAGATCTGCAATTTGGCAGCTTGCTGTAGTGTGATTCTTATATTTTCTTGCCGTTTGAACGGTGCCTTCCAATTGCCACTTGCCATAACATCGAGCTAGCAGCTAAGAGCAGATTGTCAGCACTCAAAATACTGGAAAGAAGAGAGCATGGAAGGATAAAAGGGACCCTTACAGCTGCCACAAAGAGAAAACCTAAAGACGGTAAAGCATAGCTACAGCATTCTCCTCTTCTCTTTAATGACATCAGCATTAAAAACATCGTAGTAACCCATCTGCCAATGTCTCTGAATCAGTGTGCACTTTGGAACAGACCCTTTTTTTCTTCGCTATTCCCAAATTATCTCTCTTTGTCCTATCTCTCTAATTCTACTCTGCTTAGTGACAGTTAATTTGACAAATGACTCCTTCCTAATAGATTGAGTGTTAATGCATTCATTAAAAAATAATAACAAGCATTTATTGAATGCTTTTTATATGTCAGAAAGTGTATTAAAAGCGTTCACATATATTATCTCCAGCCAAGTTAACATTTTCATTTTGAAAGCTATCTGATGATTAAGACCAAGAAAATGGCCAAAATGGCAGTTATCTGGGCTCCTGTCAGGGGAGAGAAGGTGTATTTATTGGCTGAGACACATAAGAGAGCTCCTCAAATAACATCTGGTGACCTATCATCTATTTTATTTGTGGCAAGATATTTATTAGAAAGCATAAACATGAGTCAGAAGCCCTAGATTAGAGAATAGTATCTTTTATGAACTATAATCTTCAGCTATCAAATTCTGAGCTTTAGTGTTTCTTCATCAATAAAAGGAATATAATCAACAAGACCTTTAAGGATGGTTGTGGAGATTAGATCTGATTATCTATGTGTCATTTGAAATGATCCATATATATCTTAGTTATGCTGATGCTTGTTACTAGTGATGCTGAAGCCAGTTTTTAGGACCAAAATCCTCAAGGCCAGTTTCGTGGTTTCTATGGCCATCTATTTATCCAGGCCAAAATTTTGAAAGTCTTTAATCCTTCAAAAACTTCATCCTAATTTAAGACAGCCACAGTAAAATGTTTGCCATGCTTATTATGGGTTACAGTTTAGTTGACAAATGGATAATACATCTCAAGGGGGCCTATTTTTAATGAAGTACTATCATCTTTTGCAGACTACTTCAATTTCTTGCTCAGTATGTGTATGTTTCTAGGCCGTATGGGTTTCTGATAGGTCTTAGCAAACATTTAGAAATATGGGCATACTGATTTCCATTTAAGCTTAAAACCGTATCTGTTAGGAGCTCCTAAATTATAAATCATGTTGGTGTTACACAAGCACTTTTAAAAGGTTTGGGTAAAATTATTCATACGTTTTATTATGCTAGAACTTATACATTTATTCTTGTTTGCCAAAAAGTAGAGCGTGACAGTTTGGGAAATTTGATTCATTTTGGAAATGAACAAAAATAGAATAAACATTTTTTGCTTCATTTCAGGGTGTTTTGCTCATCTGGGTTGGAAATTTTGCTTATTAATCTGATAGGTCCATATTATAGAAAACAAATTCTACTATGGATAACTTTTTATGTTCGCATATGTAGTAAGATAATTAGTTGATATTTCCCAATAGTTTGTTAGTAATGAAAGTAAGAGAGATTTAGATTCTCTCTTATTATATATCAATTTCTTATATTGGCATCGAAGGTGTTCTAAATATGACTCCAACTACATTCTAGCCTTAGTTTTGATAACTCCCTTCTACTATCCATCTCCCAGGCCATGTGTTATGCACCAGATTAGACAAATTGTTCTGCCTCTTTTACTAGAAGATGAGTGAGATTTCTGAGGGTCATGTCTGTGTGTTACTTGTCCTTTCATCCATAGCATTTTGCTCACAATAACCTGCATCAAAACATTCAGAATGATCTATAACTCTGACACTACAATTCCTCTGTCTTTACCTGTCTCCATCTTTACCTGTAAAAACGCTGCCCAGACTTCAAGGTTGTTGAAATTCATCTTTATTTTTTTAAGATGCAGACATGATCTTTCCAAATGCCAATCTTAAGAAATGTGTGTTTTAATTCTGCAATAATTATTGAAGTAATTAGTACTTAATGCATTGTAAGTTATTTGAGAATTTGAATAGTAGCGTATATTGGTATGGCTCTCAAACCATGCACTGTTTCACTCCTGGACAACACAGTAGATTTCCAGGAGTAATGCTGGATATTTTAAATTTTTAAGGGAAATAGTGACAATTGACGTGCCAGTCACTGCATGAACTAAAAGCTTGAGGTGTGTTGTTTTAAAAAAACTTCAGAAAAATTAAATTTAGCGGAGTTAGAGCAAAGAAACGATTCATGAGTTAGGCAGCACCTGAACTAGTAAAGGTACAGGGAGCTTCACCTGTCAATGTGGGCAGACAGTATTTATGGACAGAACAAGGAGGTGACATACAGAAATAGCCCAATTGGTCACAGCTAGGGGTTTGCCTTATTTGAACATGTCTGAGCAGTTTGCAGCCTGTGATTCACTGAAACCTCGGCTGCTATTGTTGGCCAAGACTTGGTTACTTGTTACAAGAATATACCCTCAACTTAGGTTGTAGTGTGTTTGCATAATAAGTTAAGTTATGTTCCCTATGTACAGAAGCAGCTTTGAGCCACATTTAATTTAATTTAGCAGGTAGATCACAATTTCAATATGAGATCATGCAATATTCCTTTTCGCGACGTCACCTTTTTTCAAAGCTGTTTTTTGAGTGGTTGCTGTGATTAAAAAAACAAGTACAAAAAGTAATGGGAGGCAAAAAAAAGAGAGTAGCAGTGTCCAATTTGATCTCCATGGTTGAGATTTGTGCTGTGTTCAGCAGGCATATACATCAAATTAGTAAATATGAGTAAAATTAAAAATGTTATATTTGCCTTTCAATTTTTGTGTATTATTTTTCAAATAGCTAAGTCGTTATTGCATAAATACTGTACCTAATAAGCTGATTGGACCTAATTACTTAATAAGTGATACTGGTAGTTCTTTCCTTTCATTAAGTGAGTGCTGTGAAAAAAAAAAAAACTAATGAGAGACTAAGGGTTCTGTAAACTAAGAAAGTTTTGAAACCTCTGGTATATTGTATGATATTTGCATTCTTTGCAATAGCTAAGTGCCATTACATGGTAGACATTTGATGGATACTTTTGTACTTGAAATAATTTATGTCCATGGTATAGTAGTAAATTTACTTTAACATAATTTTATTTTCCCTTGAAATGCATAAAATATATGGCAGATTTTAAAATGGGAAAACAACAATGAGACACCCACACATAAGGGAAAATGGGTATAAGACCTGCACGGAGCTAAGCAGGGTACTTCAGTCGTGAGATGTAGTGAGAACTCTCCCTTACCTTGTTGCTAAGATATAGGTCATTTTTAAATTACCTTTTCAAGTGACTCCTCTTACTGAAAAGATTCTTCCAAGTAGCCAGACTCTTCAATGTCTGAGAAAATAAAACAGAAAAAAATGGTATTTGACATGGTATCAGACTCATGGCAAAATAAAGACTTCATTAATGAAGGTGAAGGCCAGCGTTAGTCTGAACAACAGTCAGTGTCTAAGTCAGTAAAGGCCACCCCAATACGACTTCTTACAGGTTTGGTTTTAGAGGGATGTCGAGGAAGCCTGCCTCCACGAAGTCACATTACACAAAGTGTGTGTAATTCCCGCTCCTCCCTCACTATTACGTTAAATGGGGAGCAAACTGGTATATCAGCAGCAAGCAGGTTCTTCTGTTTAGCAGAGATCATTTCCAGACGAAGTCGTGAATGTGCCGTGAATTAGAATATGCACATGCATAGGAATTTCTCACTCCCTCGGATGGGAAAGTTCCCACGTCTGAGGCATCTGCTAGAAAAAGCAGCCCAGAGCAGGGTACCACTGGAGAGTAGATTGAATAACAGAGATCAGTGATATTGACATGGACAGATGGACCGAGGAGAGCAGAGAGGAGCCAGGAAGAGGGCTAGAGAACATAAAAATCACACTTCACAGATTTTGCAGTTTTGCCTCAGGCTAGCCCTGGAGCTTTTCGACAGTTTGTCATTTCAAACCTGCATTCTTAGTTTATTTAAGAGGATGTGAATCTTAAAATATCCTTATCATTCTCATCTTCATTTGCAATGGTTTCTATGGGCAGATGGGGCAAATGAAAGTTTTCTCGCACATAATGCTTGGGGTGGGGTCACTTATTGCTAATAGCGTTGCAGAAATTTAATAATTTCTATTGCTGTTCCCAAACTTTGTTGCACATATGTCATTTTGTTTTTAATGAAATGCAAAATTATGATCAAGAAAGGGAGAAGAAGGGAAAGAGGTGAGTTGTTGCAGTCCATAGAAATAATTTGAGTGCTGAATGTTATCACATTTTGACTATTGTTGCATCAGTTAATCTCAACGTTGGAAACAATGAGTTGTACAGTTAATTTTTTAATGATGCAGATAATCAGTAATATTAACCAACAGCTGTATTTAGGTGCTATAGTCAACCAACAATGGGATTATTGTTGTTAGGAAAAAATATCTAAAACTTGGAAATGAAACAAAAAGGATGATTCCATGTCCCAATGTCATATCAGAAGGTTGTTTAACAGGCTCACACAAGTCTTATTTAATTATCCAGAATAATGCATATTTGTTTGATACTGCTGTTTAATGTTTGGTGAGAGTACAGACACTAAGAAGTTACATGTTAATTTGTAGTTGTCTCTACAATAAAAGAAATAATTTCAAAGAGTATAATTTTATTGCTCTATAGGGCATTAATCAATTTTGTACCCGTTACCAAATTAATTTCAGTATTCCTTTGCCTCACTATATACATCACTATTCTTAAGGTCCTTTGAACTACCTTTATCGTCTTAGTGCTTCCCTCTTTAATTAATGATTTGAATAAAATATTAAGCATACAGTTATTCTTATGTTTGTATGAGGTTCATGCTTTTATATTTTTGAAAATTTTATTGGGATAGCAATCAGATGGATAATCTTTGCAACATTCCCTGACTCACCTCTTTAAATCAATCAGATCCCACACTATTAACTATTTAAAATTCCAGCCAGCTTTAAACTGTTATTTGGATGAGGAAGAAGCACTCATTAGAAAAACTGCCTATGCAATTCAAGTTATTTGTGTGTGTTGGCCATATGTTTTCTGGTCGGAAACGATGCCTTTTTACTGGAATATATGTTGTGTCCCTAAAGCAGTCATCACATTATCCTGACAACTAAATGAAGCATATCTGGGGGTGGAAGTGGTATAGGGTATGAAATGGATAATTGCTGATTCCCTACCACATGCTAAGCAGTTGCTATTCTTGTGCTAATTTAGCTTTTCAAATGACCCTATATGGTAAGATTATTATCTTCACCATAAACATGAGGAAACAAAATTCAAAGAGGTAAACTTATTTGGTTAAATTGCATTATATGGGTTAAACCTGGATTTGTCAGACTCCAAAGTCACGTTCTTTCTACTACTGTAGTGCCGTGCCTGAGGATTATTTTTCTGATATTAGCTAGAAGGTATTAGATTAATAAGAATATTCAGTAATACACAAAAATCATCACATTTTTTCCTTTGAAAACGATCAAAAATTATGGTCAAGAATTTATAACGACATCCCCAGCATTTCATCACCAATAATTTACAGAGTTTATAATACATAGAGCTAGAATGAATGAACAAATGAAGTGAATGACAAAAAATTTTTATAGAATAATTTTAAGGTAAGAACTTTTTTATAATGATTTAATTTTGTAACAGATTTCATCTTTCTAATCAAATATCATCTTCCTTGGCTTCTAATTTGGAGCATTCCTCTTCACGGTTATTTTGGTAGATATTAGTGTTGTATCCCATTTCAAATAGTGCATCCCACTATTTGAAAGGAATATGTCACCTTTCTTACTGCCTCAGTGTATCCATAGTGGGCACGCATTGATTTTAGCCAGGTCAATAAGTCACTTTTTCCTGAGATTCTGAAATTTTAGTGGATGATGTAAATCTATGGGGACAGTAAGAGATTAGTCTCTTTGTAGTGGCCAAAGAAGTTCATGAATCAGACCATGCAGAGTGATGTTTGCTGTGGCTCCAGTTTGGCTAACGCTTTGGAGTTCCCTTGATGTGGCCGAGACAGCTCTCACTCCCACAGTACCCATTATCTTCCTTTTCATTTTGGTAAAGTCAAAGCTGATCATGTGGATGACAATTACAGACTTACATTCTCATCTTTCCTTGGAGCTAGGTGTGGCCAAATAACTGTTTCAGACAATGGTATGAGAGCAGAATTGATGGGACAATTCTTTTCCTTGTCCTGACTGTCCTTTCTTTCTCCTTTTCTTCAGATTTATATGAGGTCATTGTAGCAATAAAGCTTATGAAAACATACTAGGGGCTGTCAGAGCAACAAATTGGAAGGAACCTGGACTCCTGATTGACTGGCTGATCCAACGCTATGGATTAAACTGACTGTTCTGGGAGAATGAAATAAAGTCTGCCAAGCACAACTCACAATATTTAGAGATCCCTTTACTACAGCAGCTTAGTCTATACTCTAGTTTATTAATATATTTAGATTCTTCACATTTTTTTACTGCTGACTCTTCAGATTTCATCAGTTCTGTGTATTCCTAATGTACACTCAGTAAAGTCTCTTTTTGATTAAGATAGTCAAATTTGTTTTGTGTTGCTTGCCACCAAGAAATCTGATATGGTTTCCATAATAATATGAACGGTTTTAGTTTCTGTCGAAGTCTTGGGTGCAATAATTCTTAGCTGATTATTTTCAGTATGCTATTGCCAGACATTAACTTTTCTCTCAAGTGACCTGAATTTACTAAATATGAGTTTAATAAACATGTGGACAGCTGTCATTATCATGCTTTGTCTCTCTCAAGAAGATTATTAAAAAGATGGCACAAACCACGAAGGACACCTTGAGTTGAACTACTGGAAAAGATTAGATCAAAAATATGCCTCATCCATCAGCTTCTCCGGGACCAGTCCTGAGACTCTAGTCTCCAGTGCCTCACACTGTATGCTATACATAGTTGATGTCAAAGCGATGTTTATTGAATCATTTATTGAATCTGTCATTGTATTAAAGGCAACAGAAGGAAATAGACCCCACTGAATTCCTAATTGGGCAGCTTTTTAGAATTTAATTTTAAAACTCACATTTAAACCTAGATGAGAACATAGAAGCAGAACATAGTGCTATTCTCTCTGCACCTCCATTTTCCTCATTTTTTTAGCAGAGCTACTCTTCAAGTTGGGTGTCTTCCATGTGCTCTCTCAGAAACATTCTTTATTATTCTCTTAGCAGCTCTCTGCCCCTGGAGGCTGGCCTGTAGGGGCTGTATCAACAGCGTTCCTGTGTGCTCAGCTGCCTGTCGGGTTCCCCATTCTCCAGTGGGAAGCCCTACAGGGAGAGAGAAGTGAGGGAGAGTGAGGTCAGGGGATTGATTTTCCCTGTGAGTTTGTCTTGCACTGGGAGGTGCCTTGACTGAAGGATACTACTGCCCTCAAGGATTCTAGCACTTCACAACCATCTCTCCCTCAAGTTTAAGGAATTGCTCCTCTAAGTCAGGGCTTAGGAGCCGGAGTGCTGACAGCTCAGATATTATTAGTCCTGAAGTACTGCCCTATTCATTTGGTTCCCTCACAATCACACCTTTATAATAATCACTTAATAAACACACCTTCTTTGAATTATCCTACTTTTTGTGTGTGTCATTTGTTTCCTGTTGTCCCCCTAACTGATATTCTCTTTATTTGGAGTTTAGAATCTGAGTATTCTATTAGCTAGCAAGTGAACTCACAAGGATAGCCAATATACAGTGGTTTCAAAGGATTGGAATTTATTTCTCCTACATATGGCAATCAGAGGAGCGGGCAGTGCAGGGCTGGTAGTGAGCTCTTCCCTCCCTTCCACTGCATGGGGAGCTCAAGTTCAGTGCTCCTGCTCTCACTACCTCCCGGCAGCAGTAGTGAGGACAACAAACAAGGGGCTCATTCTCCTATCCTTTTAAGACCAAGACACCAGAATGGCATACTTCACTTCCCCTCACATTGCACGGGCATCACCTTAGTCTCATGGCTCTAGTTAGGTGAAAAAAAAGCTGGGAAACTCAATCTTTCTTTGGGCAGTAATGTGCCCTGCTGACATTCTATCATTATGCAGGAAGGAGAAAATTGTTGTTGGGGGACAGCTCATATAAGGCCAGAGGCTCATTTTAGTTCAAGAGATGCCGACTATGTCCCAGAGATACAAAATTGCTTCCGCCTTTCTATGAACTGATGGCCTAGCTAGAGAGAAAGCACTAAGACAGGTACCTTCAACATGATGTGTGGGACCTGATAAAGACCTGGCACTGTGCTTTAGGAATACAGGAAGGGACAGTTAGTCCAGGTTTATAGCTCCATAAAATCATGAAAAGAGAGTATTTGAGCTGTGGTTTGGGGAGATGATCACAAACTGTTGCAGTGCAACCAAGTTAATCACCTGCCAGTTGCCCAATCTAGCATGGAGAGGGGTTCATGCTCCTGCTCTCTCATACAAACTGATCCAAGAGGATCTTTCTATACTAGGTTACTACAGCTTCTGATGCACAACACAAATAAAACTGAATCACTTAACCCTGAGCTTTCATAATTTACCTAAGGTCATTGCCTGAATCAGTGTAAACCAGAAATGGCCTGGAGTAGAAAGAGAACGATCTCCTTCTGGCTTGGCACACTCTGTGCAGCAAAAAAGCAGCACAGTATGAGAACAACCCAACCCTTTCATAGCCTCTATTTTATTAATAGAAAATAAGGAGCTCTTGGGCCCAACTTGGACAGCAAACAACCAGGAGCTGTGGTTCCCATTCTCCCTGAGGCCAGCTGTGCATTCCAATGGTAGAACATCTGAGACCCAGGGTGACTACACATCCTAGAAAGCAATAATAACTTATTTATTCAAAATATATTTTTCAAGTATCTTCTACATACCAGGCACCATGCTGGAAGCTGAGGAGATTCTCCTAATTTTTTATATTGAAGTAATAAATCTTTATTTATGTAAAGAAAACTGGCCACATCTCTTCTTTGCCCTTAGAAGACCAAGCCTTAAATCTTCTGCTGATGACATTAAACCCCCCCCCCAAAAAAAAAAAAAGCCCAGAACCATCAGAGGTAAATATTCAAACTGAGCTCTGTTGATCCTGGGGCTTAAATAGTTTCCTAAACTGGACCACCACAGAAGGGGTGGGGAGATTGAGTGGGTGCAGCTCCAGTTTCTCCCAAACCCATTCTACTGGAGGTACTCTGTCCATGGCTATAACCAATTGCTGTGTTTAATCCTCTCTGTTTGAAATACTCACAATGATTTCTGTTTTCTATTTGCATTCTGACTGATCCAAACAGGATATGGGTGAATGTTGGTTATTTAAACAAATGCAAACAAACAAAAAAAACAAGAATTGAAAACAAGTACTATAGAACAATGGTTCTCAATCATATTTTTTTTTCAAAAAGCTAGATATTAATCTGTTATAAGAAATAGATGAAGATATAGCTGGAGACCTGAGTACTGGGCATGATAAAATGCTGATATTTTAGAGGTGACTGCTTCTCCTTTAATGGTTCATAGTTCCTTGCAGGGTCCCACCATAGTTAAACTCACATGTCTGCATGCTTCACAGATCCACACAAGACAGAGATAATTTTGTCAGCACAACTGCTGTTCTAGACATCACTGATACAAAAAATAGTCTGAAACATGGGTTTCCCTGACTGGCCATTGGATTACTTACTATGGGAAGGGAGGGAGAGGTAGAAGGATATCTATGCACTCAGGAAACTAGGAGGAGTTTTATCCCTTTTGAAGTCAGATACATGCCCACTGGGGAGACTTAAGATTGGGCTTATCCAACATGGATGCCCTGTCACCCTTCCCCTATCACAGGGTTCTGTTTAAAGCATACTCATCTTTTGATGGTTCTCTCCTGCTCCAACACAGTGTCGAGGTTGTTATGGGCATATTTACCAAAATTAAAGCGTTATCTAGGTATCCCTTGGCAATAAAATTAAATCATATTAGAAGCAAGTGAGATAACCACACACTCAGTCAAAGGCAAAATTTGTACAAAAGAAACAAGAGATGTGAAGTGTGACCATTTAACGTCTGACACTAAAAGCTGAGGTAATTGAAGTGCGATTGATGACACAATAGTGGAGTTTATCAGCCTGAGATTGGAGAAGGGGAGGGCCAGAGCTGAAAGGATAAAATGACTGCGGAAAGCAGAGTCAGACCAACACAAAGGGTCAATGCACAAGCTCTAATGGACTCCGAAATGAGAGCTAACAGGGGTTCAGCTTCCCTGAAGCCTTTAGAAGGGTATCTTAATTCAAAGCCAAGATGAAACAGAAACCCATAATCCCAAAGTGTAGGGAAAATAATGAAATATCAATATATGTGTGGCAGGTGAATGTAAGATCTTGTCTGAAAATGGAAAGGCCATCAAAGCACAATGGGAAAAATTACAGGGGAGCAAATAGCATGTGAGGAGCAGGTGCAGAGTGAGGAGCCTACCTCTGAGAGTTTCATAAAGAAAAACAAAAATAAGTTGTGGTAGACAGGAGGCCAGCCCTGGAAAAATGTAGTTTCATTTTCTTTCTCCAAGGATGACACTGCCCATCAGAGCCAGCCAGGGGCACTGTGATTTGCAGCCCAATTTCCTCTGAAAGTCTGATAGTGATTGGTAGAAAGGCTCCGGTCACCATCAGCGTGGGGCAAAATGGTGGATTCCATTTAGCAGGGGTGACTTTGATCCCTCTTGTTTAAAAGTTCCTATGTCCTCTCACATCCCAAAATTCTACCTCAGGTAGAAGCAGGTATACCAATCCTGCTTCCCAGTTTGTTCGGAGTGTCTCTGACTCTTCCTTGTTATTTAGGTATCTGTCCTTTTGTCCTGTGTATTCAATACTTTACACTCCGGAGTGTGTCTCCAGACGAATCTCCCCTTGCAGAATGCTTGCTTCCCCTGGGAGCCAAGAGGTATTGTCAGGGGGGATATTGTTACGCATGCACAGTTCTCCAAGTGAGGGTGTGGTAGGCAGAATTTTAAAGATGTCCTCCTAGAATGCCTGTCCCTTGATTACTTAATCAAACACTAGTCTAATGTTATAAAGGGGCTTTGCAGATGGACTTAAAGTTATTAGTCACTAATAAATTAACTTTAAAATAGGGGGACTATCTTAGATTCTCTAGGTTGGCCCAAGGTAATCAGCGAGGAAGGTAGAAGACTTTAAGAGATGTGGCAGAAGATGGAGGCAGAGGAAAGATGAAAAACAAGGGAGAGATTTGAAGCATGAGAAGGAATCGACCTGCTGTTTTTGACTGTGAAGGTGGAGGAAGGGGCCACAAGCCAGGGAATGTGGGCAGCCTCTAGCAACCGAAAGAAAACCGACAGCAAACAAGGACATGGGGACCTCAGTCCTATACCCCATGGAACTGGATTCTGCCAACGATCCAAATGTGCTTGGAAGCAGATTCTTCACAGAGCCTCTTGATGAGAACCCCATCTTCTGACACCTTGAGAGTCTTGAGTACAGAAACCAGCTAACCTACTGGGCTTCTGATCTACAGAACCGTAAAATAACAGCTTTGTGTTGTTTTAAGCTGCTAAATTGTGGTAATGTGTACAGCAATAATAGAAAACTATTTCAGAGGGATAGGGAGTATGTCCTCCTGGAAGTTAAGCTCAGTATCTTATGAACCCCGAATGACTTACACTCAGCGCACCTCCTGGTGCACAGTAGATCCACAGACATGTTTAGACCTGAATACTCTTGTACACAGAAGCAGAGAGTAGGGATAAGGGCCAAAAAGTCTGATGCCTTTCTATCTGGGATCATGGGCTCTGATATTTATTAGTTGTGTGACATTAGACAAGTTACTTAACCTCTTTTGTCTCAGATTCTTAATTTATGAAAGGGGATAGCAATAATACTTTAATCATGAGGTTGTCATAGGAATTAAATTACATATGTTTAAATGTGAGTGTATGTGTGTGTGTATAATGAGCCTGAAATGTAATAACTGAAATATGTGTTAGCTAGTAGTTACTATCGTGGAGATAATTATCATATATCATACGTTTGTTTGTGCCATGACCCATTTTGAGCCGTGTGTCTATTCTATTGAGGGCAGGGCTAACATTTCTTCATTTGCTGCTGCATCACAAGCACCTAGCCAAGCACCTGTAATAGGTTCTCAGTAATTACTTTTTTCATGAATAAATGAATAAATAAATAACATCATCTACAAACTGCACAGGCAGGCAAAATCAGCACAGACTGCTCGATGGTAAAGTGCAGGAATTGGCTGGATTATGTTTTCCTGGAGTTTGTATTCTCATCACTTTTCTATTCTGATAACTGTGCAGCATATTAAAAAAAAATGACTTCAAGTCAAGTTGGTGAAGTAAGTTTTACAATTTGATATGCCCTTCTGCTCCAAACACAGAGAGCCAACAGGAAAATACAGAAATATTAAAAACACATAGGGAGACTTGAAAACGTGATAAACAACTCTCTGGATCAGACACAGAACAGAAGTTCTCTGTAAGCTGGTTTCTGTGGCTGGAAGTAGGTAATGGGAGCAGAAGATCTGCTCCTGTGCATTAAAGATAATTTAAATTTTTCCCCTTGAGATAGGGCCAGATCCCACTTACCACTCAAATCTGAAAGATGGTATAGGACACTTTCCACCTCTGCCAATAAAGAACTTGAATAAAGGAACCGTTAAAGGCCATTGCTTTGGGTTTCTCCTGCTTTCTAGCAATCTCTAGTCTAAGACGTGGGGAAGACAAAGTCATAACTGCAGCTAGGATGTGAATCAGGCTACTCCTGGCTCACCTATTTCATCTTTGATGTCTCTGATGTTTCTGAGAGTCAAGAGCTCTACCACGTCTCCATAAGATCTAGGTCCAGACACAGAGGAGATTCAAATAAAGGGGGGAAAAAAACAAGAAACAAATAAAACGTATAAGAAAAATCCAATGCAACGTTAGAAAGCCGACAATAACAACAACAAAATGTAAAATACATCAACAATTAGAATTTGAAATCACTGCTTATGAGATTAACTTTATCTAGCAGTCTGACAAATGCTGTTCAGGATATTCAAGGAGATCAACGTAGGAATGGCTTTCATGAAAAGAAAAAAAAACTATGGAACTAACTCAGGTAAATATAAAAATAGAAGAAATAGTTGTGAAAAACATATAAATTTTGGAAAATATGTAGGTCTTTAAATTAAAAGTAATTCAATGTTGGCATAAACTCTGACCTTCGTGTAGTTCCGATTTATATGAATTGAAAGCTATTGCTAAAGATTCATCCAGAGTGTAGGCAAGAGACAAAAAAAAAATAATAATACATGAAGAGCAGGAAGCAACAAAGATGTTAGACTGAGAAGCTCTAAATTATATCTCATTGGAGTTCTAGAAGAATAACAGTAGACTCAATGAAAGAGAATTAACACTTGATAACATAAAAACTATGTATTTTCAGAATTGAAGAGAGAGATAAATATTCTGAGTTTTGAGCAGGATAAATAATAAATCATTTGCTAACACATTATAGTGACCACTCTGAAGTCAAGACCTGGGTATCCCACATCAAACTTAGCGCATGCATTCTCCAAGACAACCATTGCATACCATTCCTCACCTCAAGTTTCCAGTCTGAGACCCCTTTCCTCACCTGCAATTAATAAGTTTATTTTGCTAAGAAAATGTAATTTGTAAAAATCAAATTTCACACATACACATCACAAAGTCTATTACCTTATCTTCATCTGCACCCAAATATTTACTTTCCTTTTTTTTACAGAAAATGAGCCATGAGTACTCTAATCAAAGTTGACCTTTCCATTTGTACATCGGATCCCATCTCCTCTTCCTCAAAACGTTTCTTTTGCAATGGTCCTCTCCTGCATCATCAAAATTTCCCCTTCTACTGAACCATTCCAATCAAAATTCAACTTGCTGCACTATTTCCCTTCTTAAAAAATATTGTCCCCTAAAACCAAATTAAAAACACAGTGATATCCTACTACACACTCATAAAAATAGCTAAAAGACATACAACATCAAAAGAAATTTCCACCTCAGGACCTTTACACTTATTGTTTCCTCTGCCTAGAACACTTTCCTAAGCCATCTGCATAGCTTACTCTTCAACTTCTTTGGGACTCTATCAGACCTTATCTTTTAGGTCTTCCCTAACCACAGGATATAAAGGAGTATCTCCGTCATTTTTCATCCTTTTTTTCTTTTTTCTTTTTGTTAACATTTAAATTACTTGAAATTTTATCATCTGTATATTTCCTTATGGTTTATCTTCCTACACTAGAATCCAAGTGCCATCAAAGCTGGGTTTTGATAAGTTTTGCTCACTGCTGCAGCCTCAGAACCTAGGAAGTAGAAGACATGTAGAAGGTATTCAGTAAATATTTTTAAAGTAAATAGTAAAACTACATAATATTAAAAATAAAGGGATAATATAAAACTGTAACACAAAAAATTATCTGCAAAAAAATAACAAATCGACAGTAGAATTGTGTGAAGACGATGGGGTAATAGCTTCAAAACACAGAGGAAAATAACTATTAACTTAGAAACAATTTTATGCTCAGTTAGGTCCTGATTTAAGAGAGTGCAAAATAAAGACAATCTCAGACATATAGAACTAAGACAGGATATCACCCACTGACCTTTACTAAAAGCGTAATTATGTACTTTAGCAAAACAAAAAAAACATCAGCCTGGAAGAAAGCCTTAGAATACAAGAAATTAAGATAAGCAATTTTTTTAGTTAGTAACTTTACTGAATTAATAATTATATAAATTGTAATAACTACTTTTACAAATATATATATATATATATATAGCTAAAGCACCAAAAATCAAACCAAAACAAAGCAAGGGCTTGTGGAGAAGGGGAACTATATGAGGTATGAAATTATCCTGAGGTTCATATCGTATCTGGGAGGAGGATGAAAATAGTCAATAACCTTAGATGCTTTAAGGGAATATTTAATACATAAGTGTGTTTTGAAAGGATATTGTTGGCAGCACTAAAGAAAAGGAGTACATTTTATAGCTTCCCAACCAGCAAATGAAGGAAAAATAAATATTGGGGGAATAGAAAACCTTATTAAAAGACAAAAAAGATATTTAAAAAAAAAATAGAAGAAAAGGGTAAGCAAACGAAGATAAGGTAGTAGATTTAAGTAATACATATCAGAAACCAACATACAGAGAAACACATTTAACTCACTAATTGTTAACTGAAAACATAACGAGGGTCATAATTTGGAAAGGAGAACTTTATTTCTCATAAAGGGTTGCAGCCTGCGGGTGGCCATTCCTGCAGCCGAGCCCCAGCCACAAGCCAGGAACCTGTGCTGCAAGCCCAGGACGATGGGGACAGAAATTTATGTTGAGCAGGGTGGCCAAATATACATATTAAACAAGCTATGGGAGGAGTCATGAATATTTACGGAGGAAGAAACATGTACATGTGCAGTTGAGCTTTATACCCATTTATGATTTCCATGTTCAAAATATGGCAACCCTCTGGTGTCAAAAGGTGAAACAGGAGAGAGATGTTTAAGAGACGGTGAACTGTCTGGGCTCTGCCTGAGTTTACTCAAATCTCCATTTAGGGTCAAAATTTTTTTGTGTTTTTGTTGGTTTTTTTTTTCCTGGGGCAGAGGAAAGAAGAGAGAGGAAGCATTGGAGATGATTCACATAGCAACCCCAGTTCTATCTATGATGTATTCCTGGTAAAAAAGGAATATGAAGCAAATACGGCAAAATATTAAGATGTCTATGAAGCAGGGTTATGCATTGATTGGTATCCATGTTATTCTCTATTCTTGTCTGTGTGTTAGAGGTAATTTACAATTCAAAATAATCAAAACAAGTGAAACTAACTAATGAAATTCTCTGATAATTTAGTTGTTCTCAAAATTGGGCTTAGTTTTTCAGTAGTGAAGATTTGAAGAATGGTTGAAGCAAAAAAGGAAAGTATGTGTGATTTGAGAAAATTAAATTATCTCGGATGTGTGCTCTTTTGACTATACTGAATTTCACTAACCATAAGTGTGTCTCCTTAGCAATTTTATTAGCCTCTCTGAGCCTCAGTTTCTGCCTTTGTAAAGCTACTGGTTTTACAAGATCAACCTAACATCCTTGCTGTGACACTGGCTCATTCTTTGATGGTTTTTACACCATAGCCTTATACGAATGCCACTGTAAGAAGATGCAGGTGGGAAAATATGTTTATTTCAACTGTGGCTTCCTTACTGCCCTGTCAAATGGTCTTTGTTGAAGAATTTCATTTTGGTTTCTAAGTTGCTCTTCTAACAATGCACACTTCTTATTTTACTTGTTTATTTACTTGTTTTTACCTTATAATTTGTGCCAGAAACTGTGCTAGGAGCTTAATGTACATTATCTCATTTAATTCTCATAACAATTCATTAAAGAGTATATTATTATTCTTAGGTAAGGAGACTAACCAGAAAGCAGAATCAAGCGTCATATACAGAAGATGGTGTACCGTAATTTACCCTGGCAGTACTCAGCCTTGGATGATCCAGGGTATGGCCTGTAGGGTCAGCTCCACTGAGCTATTATCCCTTCCCACAATGGTGAGGGCTGTCTGGAATAATTTTAAGGAGGTGTAAGGGTGGTTGATACTTGCATGGAGAAATATATTATTACATATTGTGTATCTTCTGGCATTCTTTGGAATAGTACCCATAGAAAAGGGGTCCCACTTCTCCTATATAAAACACTGGGCTTCAATACACAGATCTTCATTTGGAGGCAATAGAAATTATGACAAATAAATGGAATACCTTCAAAGAAGAAGGTTTTTCATTAAAACATATTTTAAAGAAATAGCAAGAATTGCTACACAAATCTCTGTTTGCCTCTTTTTCTGAAATATTAAAAACCTGTAATGTGAGATGTTCAGGCCTTTCCCCTTAGTGAGTCATCGTGTATAACACATTGCAAACAATGAGAGGTGCCTTTTTTCTACTTTAATTCATTTTGAGCCACGATTTTAGAAACTTTAAATCCATTTGTAAGTAACATACAATCTAGTGAATGCCTTCAGGGTATGTCTTATATTTTATATGGTTTTTAAACAATAATTTAAGAATCCTTGAATATTAGCATATTTTTAAAAAATTTTATTAAATGCACTTTAACACAATATTTACTAATATTCATCTTATGTAGGCACAGTTTATTTTCTCCATTGGTTCTGTTATACTGTACTTAGTTTATCTTAAATGTGTAAAAGGAAGCATGATTTGTCAACAAGTAATTTTTTTAAGTGACATTACATTAGGTTTGAGTTTTTCACCAAAGATATATTAATATGCATATTGAAATGTAACTACTTAGTACAGCATTAAAAATAAAAATCTGCTTTATTATCTTCTATTTGGAATTCTTCCATTTTCCTTTTTAAATATCTAATAAGATTAGTTTTGCTTGTTGTTTTTGTTTTTAAGTCATGAAATTAGAGAGAGGGACCTCTGTTTTGTAGTGGCTTTAATCAGTTCACATTTCAGATATGGCTAGTTTTTATTCTAAGAACTGAAATGCTAAATTGTTACCATTTTCTCATTTTAAAATATTTTAATAAAATACTAGAAACATTTTACTAGAAAAGAATTCTGATCATTTGAATACAGACATAATGAAGATTGTCTTGAAGCCCATTTGAAATACAATTTTCCTTTTAATAGTTTTTATTGTTTTTGCACATTGGTGCTCCTCAAGCTTCTTGTTTGTGGCTGAGTGTCCATAACTGAAACGAACAGAATGACTTTGAATAAAAATTGTTTAACGTAGCATAAGGGTTTTAGAGTCACCTTTGTAAGTGGTTGCCCGGGCTAGAGGGCTAGTCCCAGGCACAAGAGTGGGACTTAGAAAGTGCTGAGGCAGGCACTTGAAAGTGTGGGGCCCTTTGAGGCACAAGACCTGGGTTGGGGCTTTGTGTGCTCTGAGGGGGTAGTATTCATGATAAGTGCACCAGTGAATGAAAACCACTTAAAAGTAGCATTATAATTTAATAGCAAAATATAAAATAATGTTAGCCAATTAATTTATTCAATATATCAATATATGGCTGACTATTATGTGTCAGGTAGTGTTCTTGGGGGTCTCTTAGAAGGAACTAAAATTACCAGCCTACCCTCTGGTGTTCTATCCCACAGCCAGTGCACATAATGGTTATGTCTGGGAGGACCTGGTAGTAACTGTGAAATATATAAATTACTGTAGTATTAAAAGCCTCTGTAATGAGGAGCCAGGTTCAATTTGAATCACAGTCTAGCTGACTTTGGGTAAACAACTTGACCTGTCTGATTCTCAGTTTTCTTGTTTGTAAAATGGGCATACCAATCTTGCAAGATTTTATAAAACTTATTCATTGTGTGTACCGCCTTTATCGTAATTGGCATGGAGTAGATTCTCAGAAAGAAAAATGGCAGTTATTGTGTTGCTGCTACAACATTTGCTGCTGCTAATATCACAAATCCAAAATTTCTCCTCACAATTCCCAAATCCACCAATCTTTCAAAAACGTTATTTTTTTAAACTAATTTTGGGCAAAACTGACAGCTGATGTGAAGCTATTTATAGATGTTTTTAATATTTGCCCTACTTGAATTTTCATATACAAAACTGCAGGAAAAGTAATGTGTTCATTCCTGGGGGTATGCTTCAATCTCCATTGTGTTACATATTATGCTACATAGTAACATGTATTTTTTAAAAAAATTCCAAAATAACAAAAACACAAAGCAAACAAAACAAAAACTGAATTCTGAAACACAGCGGGCCCCAGGGATTCTTGAAAACAAACAGTGATCTAGCACCACTCGGCATGATACCAAGGCTATAATCTAACTTTTCTATCACTCAGGGTTGGACGCTCCAACTAAGATGTGCTGTCCCTTACTGGAGGTATAATTTCTTATAAACAGACAGTGTAAGTTGCCTATACAATGGAGAGTGATTATTCCTCCAGAAGTATATTTCTTGAGTAAAAGCTTATTCTGTATAGATTTAATTTGCAATTTTGCATGCTGTGGTTGCCGAGTAAACATTAAAAAATAAAGACTCTTAGCAAGTTGTTATCTTCTGTTCATGTTTTGTTTACTGTAACACATTTCTCATGTTCCAAAGTGTTTGGTGAGATAGACGGCCATTTCCTCTGTTGTTGGTACACTAACACCAACAGAAACATAGCAGAGAGTGGTGCTGGAAGAAGCCAAGAAAGGCACAAAGAAAAAAATTTCAAAGATGAATGTTTCTGAAATTCACGTTTAGGCTGGAATAGCAAAAGCATATGATTGCTCCATTTTTGCAGCTTGAGGCTATCTGATTTTTTCCTTGGATGAAAAAGAAAACATACACTTAGTTGAGTCAACCTGCTTCATCTAGAAATGGCTACAACTACCATGAGTTATAGGCAAGGGTCATAAATGGAGAAAGAATATGAACAAGGACCCCAGTTCCTGGGTGGCAAAGACTCTATGTTACCTTCTTCCTTGATATCTATCCCTTACAGAGTCTTTTTTTTTTATTTCAAATTATTATGAGGACACACACATGTTTTTGGTTACATGGATCACTTTTGTAGGTCTTGAGTCAGGGTTAACAGTGTGCTTATCACCCGAACAGTTTTCATTGTACCCATTAGGTAGGTTTTTGCCCATCCCCTCCTCCCCCGCCCCCTGTTTGATTTCCATTGAGATTTAGTTCCTTCTGTGCACATGTAAGCTCATCGGTTAGTGCCAATTTAATAGTGAGTACATGTGGGGTTCATTTTTCCATGCTTTAGATACTTCCCTAAGGATAATGGTCTCCAGTCCCATCCAGATTGTTGTAAAAAGTTATTAAGTCATCCTTCATCATGGCTAAGTAGTACTCCATGGTATACATATACCACACTTTGTTAATTCACTCATGAATTGATGGGCACTTGGGTTGATTCCACATCTTTGCAATTGTGAATTTTGCTGCAATAAACATTTGAGTGCAGGTGTCTTTTTGATAAAATGATGTCTTTTCCTTTGGGTAAGTACTCAGTAGGGGGATTGCTGGATCAAATGATAGGTCAACTTTTAGTTCTTTGTGGAATCTCCATACTGTTTTCAATAGAGATTGTACTAATTTGCAGTCCCACCAACAATGTATAAGCATTCCTTTCTCTCTGAATCCATGCCAGCATCTTTGGTTTTTGGACTTGCTGATAAAAGCCATTCTGACTGGGGTCAGGGGATATCACATTGTTTTGATTTGAATTTCCCAGATGATTAGGGATATTGAGCATTTTTTCATATGTTTATTGGCCATTTATCTATCTTCTTTTGAGAAGCGTCAGTTCATGTCTTTTGCCCACTTTTTAAGGGAGTTGTTTGATTTTTTTCTTGCTGATTTGTCTGAGTTCTTTGTAGACTCGTCTTTTATTGGTTGCATAGCCCGTGAATATTTTCTCCCGTTCTGTAAGTTGTTTATTTGCTCTAGTGATAGTTTCTTTGGATGTGCAGAAACTCTTTCATTAAATCAAGTCCCATTTAGTTATTTTTGTTGTTGCTATGATTGCCTTGGGGTCTTGTTTATAATTCTTTGCCTAGGCCAATATCTAGAAGAGTTTTTTTTCATCAATTTTCTTCTAGAATTCTTAGGTTTCATGCCTTATATTTAAGTATTTTATCCATCTTGAATTAATTTTTGTGAGTGATGAGAGATATGGATCCTGCTTCGTTCTTCTGCATGTGGCTATCCAATTCTCCCAGTACCATTTATTGAATGAGGATTCTTTTCTCCAGTATCTATTGTCTGCTTTGTGGAAGATCAGTTGGCTGTATGTGGATGGTTTTATATCTGGGTTTTCTGTTCTGTGCCATTGGTCTATGTCTTTATTTTTGTGACAAAACCATGCTGTCTTGGTTATTACAGACTTGTAGTATAGTTTGAAGTCTGGTAAATCTTCTGATTTGTTCCTTTTGCTTAAGGTTGCTTTAGCTATTTGGGCTCTTTTCTGGTTCCACATGAAGTGTGGAATTATTTTTTCTAGATCTATGAAATATGATATGGGCATTTTATGGGGGGTGAGTTGAATCTGTAAATCACATTGGGGACTATGGAAATTTTAACGATGTTGGTTATACTGATCCGTGAGCATATGTTTTTCCACTTGTTTCTATCACCTGAGATTTCTTTCCTCAGTGTTTCATAGTTCTCCTTGTATAGATCTTTTACCTCCTTGGTTAAGTATATTCCTAGGTATTTTATTTTCTTTGTGGCAACTGTGAGTGGTATTGGGTCTTTTATTTGATCCTCAGCTTGACTGTTATTGGTGTATCCTTACAAATACTTATTCAGGGAAAGAAGAAATGGCTGAATCAATGGATAAAAGATCTTTGGTTCAATAAATGAACTGGGGTCTTCCTTGCTGCTTAGCATATCTTTTAATCAGAAATTCAGGAGATACGTAGGCTACTTATGGTGAGAAGCTCAACGTAGGCTTAGGTGCAGGGGCCAGGCTTCCCTCTTTATGGGGAAGTTGATGTGCATAGGTTATCAGGGAGGCCAAGCAGAATTAGCTGATGGTGATCACAGGACGGTCCTTGGGAGAGCTTAATATCTCTGGACTATAAAGAACCCTAGTGCAGAAAGCCATGCAAAAATATGACAAGCATTATACCACACTGTAATAGATAATTTGTCACTATGAGTGCTCTGCGTTGGACAACCTTATATGAAAATTAGTACAACACACTTGGCCACATGGTGAAGCATTACAGAAAGTTATCCAGCTTATTTTGTAGAGTTCAGATAATTTCAGAAAGAATTAAAATTTTAGAAATTTAACTTATGTCCCTCCCAACAAACTATAGGTAAGTGAATTTAGATACTTTTCTAACACCTGTAAAGAGTATTTATTTGTTTTTATAGCCTGTTTTGTTATAATTGTATCCCATGTTGAATTTTTAAACAGATGTGTGAAACTCCTACATTAGTTGCAAGGGACATCTAATTAATTGAACTTCTTACAAGCTGAAAGTCAAAATAGAATTTTACCCAAATGTAAGCAATGGAAATTGAATTTCCCCTGAATCTGTTCTCTAAAATTCAAATATGTTTTAGCAATGCTGCTAAGAGAATAAGCAAAGAAAGCAGTGTGCCTTGAGAACAACATTAGGATAAACTATAAAGATAATTTAGAAAATAAAAGTTGCTTTGGAGGACCTTTCTAAGTTATTCTCTTAAAATGTAGCAATAATATAATTTTCCTTTGGAAATTGAAGTCTCATGTCACTGTCCAGGGAGTCATATTATCTATCTCAGGCAGAGCATTTGCTTGAATACATAACTGACATTAGTTTAAGAGACTGTGATTTAGTGATGCAGAATGAGCCAACAGCTTCACAGAAACGTTGAGTATTGAAAGTATTTAAGCCCTATTTCCGTTTCTTAGTGACTGTTGCTATGAGGTCAGTTTTGATATACCTCAGAAAAATGACTCTAATGTGGGACATATAATTTAAAAACTAAGTCCTAGTGTTGCCTGAGTGTATTTGACCACACATTCGAAACTTCTGTAGATATCTAAAGAAGTGGTTCCCAATCAGAGATCTACAGACCCCCACTTCCCAAAGTCCAGTAAGATAGATTTAGGACAGGGGTGGAAATAATGGGGACTTAAGGGACTGGTGGTATTGTTAACTATGTCCTTTCCACTACACCATGGAATATTTTAAAACACTTTTTCTTTTCTTTTTTTAATGCTTTCCTCCTCAGTATAAAAACTGAGTTTAGTATTATCGATTGGCTAATAGAAAAGCAAATTAATTATATAATCATCATTCTTGAAATAAAATATTCAAAATCCTCATCTTTGGAATATGGCAGTTATGCATAGTAAAAGATGAAAAGATGAGGAACTACTATTCTAAATAAAACATTGTTAAACATCGTGTCTTTGAAATGTAGGCTCGATCCCCAGCCTGTAGCTCTGACCAGCACTCCTGAAGCAATCCACTTTTGCACTTGTATTTCTGCCTTCTGATTTCCTCAGAGAATTATTTGATTTTTTTTCTTTCTTGTCCACTAAGGTTGCCAGGGGCCTCGCATAGCTAAAAGAGCTTATGGAATATCCAGGTAGTTTGTGGAACCAGATCCTATCTGATTTCTCTGTTAGAAAACAGATTACACTCTTGGGGGTAACTGAAGAAAGTTTAATCAAAGAACTATTTTATAGGGCTAAGAGCAGAGTGAAAATACCAACTAGGATGGTAAAGTACCCTGTTCCTGGAAGGGCAAGGAAGGGAGTAGTCACTACAGCCCAACTGGAGCCGTAGCACTTGGAGATGGGCCACCCAACAGGACCTTGATTAGACATGTGGAGCCACTGTCCACCCATGGCCCAGCAGAGAAGGAGCCCAGGAGACACCTGCCCTGCCCAGCATTTGCTCCTCCCCTCGTATTTGCTTTTGATGCCTCCTGCTGCCTGAAGTGAACCAGAAGTGAGTGTCAGGCTTCCTGGGGGATGTAGAGCTCATCTCCAGGAGCACAGAGTGGGTCACTGAAGAGTGGAGCTGGCAGAGCAAGAAGAAGATAAGGAGTGCCATTCTCAGCCTTAGCCTGGCACAGTGGAAAAGAAACTGCAATTTATGGCCTGTTGTGTCAAGGCAATGCATGCTCATGTCCCCTACTTCACCAATTATTATCAATGTGACTCTGGGAAAGTTATTTACCATCTTCAAGCTTCCTTTTTTTCCCCTGGAATGTCAAATTGTGACAGTGGAATTACCTATTTTGTGTGGATGTTGTAGTTATTAAATGAGACAGGTCCATATTAGTACTAATAACAATGACTGTGTTTCATTAAGTCTGTGATATACAATATGGGGTTGAATAGTGTCTTCCAAAAGTTTATATCCACCTGAAACCTCGGAATGTCACTTTATTTGGAAAAGGTCCTTTGCAGATGTAATTAGTTAAGATGTGGTCATAATGGATTAGTGTGAGCCCCAAATCCAATGACAGGTGTCCTCCTAAGAAGGCCAAGCAAAGACACAGGGAGACACACAAAGGAAATTCCATATGATAAGGGCGGCATATTGGAGTGATGTGTTTACTAGCCAAGGAATGTCAAGGATTGCCAGCAAGCACCAGAAGCTAGGCACGATGAAGGAAGGATTCTTTTCCAGAGACTTCAGAGAGAACATGCTCTACCAACACCTTAATTTCAGACATCTAGCTTCCAAACTTTGGTACTTTGTTATAGTGGTCTTAGGAAACAAATACATGTACTTTTTTTCCCCACATTTTTTAACATCTTGGAAATCAAGAAATGTCTAAAAATAGATAGCATCCTACAGCAGCTAACAGCCAAGCTAATCAACAACTCCCCAAAGCTCCAGCACTGAACCCTGCGGAGTGTGTGTCAGCAATTTTGATAAGACACTCAAGGGACAGTTTTTTTTTTCTTAATTTCTAGGAAACAAAGTGTTGGGGGAAAGGAGGGAAGGGGATAAATTTGACAAGTTCAGAACATCCCCAAAACTGGAGTCAAAATTAGGCTTAACTCTACATAATTGTATGCCTGCCTTGCGAGCTCAGCACCAGTGAAATGTTCTTTTGGGCATTCTTAAAAGAGAAATGTTTCACTGCAAACATTCTCGGTGACACTGAGGACCACCTTGTGTAGCAAGCCACACAGCACCAAAAGTGATTTAAAGACGTGGATCCTGAACGTGGGGAAGTTTAGGAAAACTTTGAGAATCTACTTTACTTGCATTTTCATTTTAAGTATAAATAGTCATGCTGCATGATCAGAATCCATTTTTAAATAAGCTTGAAAGCGCTGTCTCAATACATATGAAGTAAAAATTTCAGTTAATGAATATATTATGTTATAGTTTAATTGATAGCAGTTTTTTTTTGGCCGTGCGTATGATGATTTACCTTGTAAGTAATGGTGTCTCAGATTTGATGCTATAGTATTAGGTATTAGCACTCTAGCTCAAATGATTTTGATTATTTTCTGATACTCAAGTCTTTCCCACAAAAATTTACTCTTTCAGTTTAAATTTTGGAAAGTAACATTTTAAAAGTTCAAGAATTAAACTTCTTTCAATGTAGTAGCCATTGACTGCACACTATTGGATTGTAACATTTAACATCTCTCTCTAGCAGAACTCAAAAATGTCATTTACAAATGTATTGGCAATGTTTTTCCTTCTGTATAAAGAAATGGTTGTGAGGAAGTTTCTATTATGCAAGTAAAACGGAGATACACATATTAATCTATTTTATCACTATAAAGTAAACATAAAGTCTCCCAACATCATTGTGCATGTTTTCTGTGTTTCAAACCTATAAATTAGTCTCATAATGTTGACTAGGCAATATAAATTGTTTATGACACAGTAAATGGAAGATGGTTCATATTTAAGAAACATGTTTTAATAATTTTAAAAACTCACATCATTAAATACAAACTCTTTCCCTTGTCACATAGCATAAAATTATAGAATTTTAAACCTAGAGGGAACCTTAGATCATCAAGTCTGTGTTGTATTTTAGCATCTAACCTGATACCTTGTATCTCAAGCTGTTTATCTTTATTTTTGGCATTTTGTGAACACTTTAAGGAAGGTTTACTGCTGTCTTATGGTTCTTATCTTTGTTCTCATGGTGCATGGTATCCTCATTAGTGATCTTTGAGCCAACAATCTCAATCTCAAATATCTAAACAGTCAGCCAGGAGATAACATGAATGGAACTAGCCAGGGGGTGTCTGAGGAACACTGGAAGATGAAAACCCTTCTAATGAGGCTGGTAGCCAGAGTTAGTCCCAGAGGATAGAGGGGATACTAAATCCAGTTCATGTTGTCAGATCTTTCTATTCAAGAGAAGAAGTAGTCCAGGTTTTTAATGTGAAGGCTCTCAACTGAAATTTACAATTAATTATGTGTTTTTGAAAACACTGTGTGGGATAAACAAAATACATCTTTAGGCTACTGGTTTTCAGATTCTGACCTTGGTATTTATACAATGAAATGTACAGTTTCTCCTGAAATATTAATAATAGTCAATGCCTCCACATAGACTGACTACAGGCAGATAGGTTTGAACCAGGTAAATCTGATGATGGTAAGCTTTCTCCTGATGTGTGGAAAACCCCAGAAATGTGAATGGAAATGAAAGCATACGGCTTCGATTTACTGGCCGAAGCAACAGGCTCATGAAAGAGTTTTTCTTGTTTTATTGCTTACGTACAGGTTATATTTTTCACACTGTCCAATAATCTTTAGGAATAAACGGTGCTCATTTTGCAGCTTTTTAAATATGCAGCATATTAAAATAGGTTGGTTTCCTTTTAACAAGTAGTTATTCTGTATCTTCTCTACAAAAGGTTCCACTCTAGAGTCTACCCAGTGATGAGTAAGACATGCTTCTTCTCTCAGTTTGTTCAGTTTTCTGCGTGGCGGGTATATCCCCTCATCCATTCTTCTCTTTGGCATACTGCTCTGTTACTCCTTAATTGCTTCCTGTCTGGTGCTTACAATCAAAATGACAGCAACTTGAGAGTTTTGTGTAGACGCTGTCTCGAGCTTTGTGCCTTACTATTGCAGGCGTTCCTCACAACAAACCTGAGAAGGAGAACCTACTTTCTAATTGTGAAATCTGCCATTCCTATTTCACAGATGAAGAACTTGTGACATGAATGTACTGTAAATAAACTACCCCGTGAGCACACTGATTTCTAACAAGGACTGTGTGTTCCATTTGCTATGTGCTTCTTAATCTCTGTGCACACTGTCTAAGAACAACCACTTGTGTAAAACTTACAAAAAGAATTACCTTTGGCAGGACGCGGTGGCTCACACCTGTAATCCTAGCACTCTGGCAGGCTGAGGCGGGCGGATCGTTTGAGCTCAGGAGTTCGAGACCAGCCTGAGCAAGAGCGAGACTCCGTCTCTACCAAAAATAGAAAGAAATTAATTGGACAGCTAAAAATATATAGAAAAAATTAGCCAGGCATGGTGGTGGTGTGTGCCTTTAGTCCCAGCTACTTGGGAGGCTGAGGCAG
>CAUYSK010034898.1:0-14783 GCA_963575035.1 Avahi laniger | reverse complement strand
CCCCCCCCCCCCCCCCCCCCCCCCCCCCCCCCCCCCCCCCCCCCCCCCCCCCCCCCCCCCCCCCCCGCCCCCCCCCGCCCCCGCCCCCCCGCCGCCCCCCCCCCCCCCCCCGCCCCCCCCCCCCCCCCCCCCCCCCCCCCGCCACATCGCTAGGGAATGGTAGAACAGGGCCAAAGAGTCTTGTTGCCTATGCATAGTTAAGAAGGATTTCTAAGAGGATTTAAGCATTTACCAACTTGGTAAAAAAATTGTAATAATCCACTTATTGTTTTTGTATTCTTTATTAAAATTCTGTCCTCACAGGGTTCAGAAGGAGGCAGATGAAGTAGCATATCATTCTTGAGTTACAGGTATGGAAATGAAAGGCAGCAAAAGTTCATCTCGAAAACACTGACATGTTCCTCTAGGTAAGGAGGAGGAATGTTAAAAAAGAGTCTCTTGGTTGAGGCGTTAATGAACCGGCGAGGGGAGTTCACTGTTGCTGCCTGGATAGAAAACCAACTACTGAGACGAGGAGGATTGTAGAAGAAGAAAGGACTTATTGCAGGAGACCTGTCAACTGGGAGGTGGGAGGCATGGACTGCCCCAAATCCGCCTCCCCTACCAACAAGGTCAGGGGTTTTTCTGGTGGTGACATGAAAAATACATGAGGGGAGTGAGCGTCATTACATGTTTGGGGTGGAGTGCAAGGCACGCAAGCGCAGTGAGAAATCATGCTAGTGCATACATGCCATGATCAATGGCGGATACGTCCCTCTCACGGTGGGGATTTTAGTAGTATAATGAGCTGGGGGTTAATATCGGTCATTCTTTCAGCCTTGCGGGCAGGCGGGATGCGGGGAGTAGGCTGCTCAGGGGTCCACGATCTGTGGTGGGGAGTCGCTTATCTTGTCTCCTCCGGACAAATAGGTGGTGTAAGGCTTTGTAGTTATCTTGTGGCTGCAAGGAAGTTCCACTGTTTCTGGGAAAGAAACACAAAAGGGAATGCATCAGTGCAACCGAAAGTTACAAAGTTGTGGTCAGCAAATCTTACTGGCCTGGGAACTTGAAACATAAGAGAACTACAAAAAAAAAAAAAAAAACCTGTAAAAAAATGTTTTCTTGCTTGTGGAGCCATTACACAGGTTCCATTGTTAACCAGCCCTGAGGTCTCAGTAACTCCATCAAAGTGAAAAGGTATGACCTGAAGGTCTCCAAGCTTCCTTTTTGGCTTGGAGTCTTGTGACCTCTGCATCCTCTGCATGGAACATGAAGCTGCTTCGCTCCTCTACTCGCAAGGAACTGAGGGAGAGGGGCTTGCCCTGGAGCCCCAGCATCCTTGCACTTAACCAGCTTTTGGAGTGGTTTGCTTCACACTTGTGCCTGGCCTTGGGAAGCCCAAAGATGGGGCCGCCATGAAGTCTCCAGCTGGCCACTGAGGCCGACCTGTGAGGCATCCTGTTTAGACAATCTTGTCCCAACTCACTGAGTGGCTTCACGTGGCCCACTGTGGTGCACGCTTCCCCATCTGGCTCCCTAGTGGGAAGTCAGAGCCGCAGTGTGGGGATAGTGGCAGGGAGGAGAAGCGAAGGGTCTGAGACCTTTGCCTGCGGGCAGTTTCCCAGAGGGGACTCCAGATTGTAGGAGGTGGGAGGAGCTGTGGGTTTGCCCCTCCCTGGTCAGGAGACCTGGTTTCAGGCCAGGTTCTGTTCCTACGTGTTTTGTGACCTTGGATAAATGTCTTTCTTTCCCTCCCCAGGCCTCAGTTTCCCCACAGGTACAATGATGGAATGGGACTAAATGCCCTCCAATGGGCTGAAATTCCCCTCCTTTCCTTCCTTAGGGGTTGCCAGGTACCTGTCCCTTGGGAGGGGGTCATTCCTCTGCTCAGAACCTGGTAAGGTCAGCCACAGGTAGACAGTGGCTGGTTTTGTGTGGGCCACCCAGGCCTCCCTTTCTTAATGCGGAATAAGGTAAGGATTGAGGGCTAGACAGGGTGGGGCTGCTTCCTTCTTCATTGAGGCTGATTTTTAGCTAGGTTCTCAAATTCCAGCTTCGCTTCTTGGTCCTTTCTCCAGGGGCTGTGGCACTTCCCATTCTCCCTCATCGTACTCCACAGTCCGTCTCCTTGACTCCCTCCAACTCCAGGGACAAACCGTGGTAGGACCTTGGGAGGGATGGTGTCTAATGCTGTGGGTCATGGGGAGACTCGCAGTATGGTCAAAGTGACTGTCTGTATGAAATGCTAAGAGGGAAACGCAGGGCACAGAATAAAGCTACACATTGACCAGACCAGGTAAGTACCACCAACACAATTTAGGAGACAGTGTGGGTCCAGTGGGAAGTGTGAATCCTAATTATGAGAATTTGGATAAGTCATTAACCTTTTTGAGTTGTTGAGGCTCAGAAAACAATACTCCAAAGTACGGTGCTGTGGCATGCTCAGTACTTTGGTGTTTTTTTTTTTTTTTGAGACAGAGTCTTTCTCTGTTGCCTGGGCTAGAATGCCATAGCGTCAGCCTAGCTCACAGCAGCCTCAACCTCCTGGGCTCAAGCAATCATCCTGCCTCGGCCTCCTGAGTAGCTGGGACTACAGGCCAGAGCCACCAGTCCTGGCTAACTTTTTCTATTTTCAGCTGCCTGGCTAATTTCTATTTTTAGTGGAGACAGGGTCTCGCTCTTGCTGAGGCTGGTCTCAAACTCCTGACCTCAAGCAATCCTTGTGCCTTGGCCTCCCAGAGTGCTAGGATTACAGGCATGAGCTACCATGCCCGGCCCAGTACTTTTGTTTTTGTTTTTATTCTAAGCACATCACCTGGCAAACGCTTAGTACTTTGAACTAAAGGAGACTGGAAGGCCTCAGAAGAGCCTAGAAGCAGAGTCTCTCTGACCTTCTCCTGCCCCTGTCTCTCGCCCCTCTTTCTTCTGCAAAGCGAGTTGTAGAAACTAGAATTCTCTTTCCCCAAGCCATAAATCCTAGAAAGGTCACTCTCTCCCTTCGCCCTTGAAGAGCGTCATTCCAGAGGGACCCTGCCCCATACCAGGGAGGAAGGAATCCTGCACAGAGAGACAAAGAAGAATCTGAACAGATAGGCCTTGCTGGACTCGCCCCTCAGTCTATTACCATTAGATCACACTGTTTTTCTAATCACATTTCTAAACACCATTCATCAAACCTAAGCGTAAAAGTAGTTTTCCCCAGGTCTTTGGATCTTCATTCCTGAGGGCTCCCACGTCATGTAAAACTTGCATTAAACTAATGTGTTATGCTTTTCTCTTGTTAACCTGTCTTTTGTTATAAGAGTGTGGGCTGTGACCCTTATGATGGGTGAGGAAAGGTATTGTGAACTAAAATTTTAAGGCTCACCCCCCACCGGCTGACTAAATGGACCCCCTCGTGGCCAAAGGAATATCCTAAAACTAAATTGCCTGCCAGGAGGAAGGAGGTCAGACATGCCTTATCATGTCCCCCTCCCTTCTTGGGGACATCCTTTGTAACCCATTAACAGGCCTAAGGGTATGCAAGACAAACCTGCAGGTTCTCAATTTACACAACAAATCTATGTCCAGTGGCTTATCTCTGATAAAGAGCTCCTTATGTGGAAACATTCAGAGCCTTTAGACAAATCTTCATGTCTTTAACCAATTACAGGCCAAAGAATCTTTAAACCCACCTATAACCTGTAAGCCCCGGCTTTGAGATGGCCCACCTTTTTGGGCCAAACCAATGTATGCCAATGTATTGATTTATGACTTTACCTGTAATTCCTGTCTCCCTGAAATGTATAAAACAAAACTGTAACCCAACCTCTGCGAGTCCACTGAACATGACCTCTTGGGCGTGGCTCTGGGTCATGGTCCTCAAATTTGGCTCAGAGTAAATCTCTTTAAAATTATTTTACAGAGTTTGGTCTTTTTTTCCGTTGACAGTATCATATCTTTTTGCCCCTGTAACCAGCTCCATAAACAAGAAAACATTTTTGTAGTTTTTTTTGTAGTTCTCTTGTGTTTCAAGTTCCCATGCCAGTAAGAGTTGCTGACCAGAGCTTTGTAACTTTCTGTTGTACTAATGCATTCCCTTTTGAGTTTTTTTTTTTTGTCAGAAATGGCGGAACCTCCTTGCAGCCACGAGGTAACTACAAAGCTGTTACACCAGCTGTTTGTCCAGAGAAGACAAGTGACACCCCACTACAGATCAGTGCCGAAGGACCCCCTGAGCAGCCTACTCCCTGCATCCCACTTGCACATAAGGCTGAAAGAATGACTTATATTAACCCCTAACTCATTATACTACTAAAATCCCCATCGAGAGAGACGTATCCGCCATTCTCTGATCATGGCATGTATGCACTAGCATGATTTCTCATAGCCCTCGCGTGCCCTGCACTCTGCCCCAGACGTGTAATGACGCTCACTCCCCTCATGTATTATTCATGTCACCTCCAGAAAAACCCCTGACCCTGTTGGTTGGGGAGGCGGATTTGAGGCAGTGCATACCTCCCATCTCCTGCAGTAGTAAGTCCTTTCTTCTTTGGCAATCCTCCTCCGTAATTAGCAACAGTGGGTTCGTTAACGCCCGTACAGAGTACTAATTCTCATCTGCAAAATGGTATCAGTAATTGCAAATGGTATGGCGTAGAAGAAAACATGAGGCTGGAAAGGTATTTTACATACATAATTTCCAGCACCGACTAATTCCATTAGCAGGGTTTTCCTTTTAGGACCTTCACCTTTCCTTTCTCCTCAAGATCCTCCTCCCTCCTCCCTCCTCCTCTCCTCCTCTTCCCCCTTTCCGCCCCGCCCCTCCCCAGCATGCCGCCCCTTCGCGCAGGCGCCCTGAGCGGGCGCTGAGTCAGGCTGCAGGCCCAGCCGGGGGCGGGGTTTGCGCCTGCGCAGTGGACGGCGTTGGGGCGGGGCAGGTTTATATCAGCGGGGCGTCAGCTGACGGTCTGCATTGCAGACTGCGGAGTCAGGCAGCGCCATGTACGCTCTCTTCATCCTGTCCAGCCTGCTGGGCGCTGGTAAGCTCTGCGACCCCCTGCCTGAGGAAAGGCCCACCCTCAGCGTTCACTGGCTCCTGACCGGGCTCTACCGGGCCTTGCCGCTCCGCTCCCCTGCCCAGGTTGGCGAGGGGCGCACACTGCGCAGGCGCGGACGCGCTAGGCCTGTACCTGTTGGGGCGGCCGAGAGCTGCGGGAGGCGGCTGGGAGACGGGGGTTTTCGCGGCCCCGGGACGAGTTGCCCAGGGCCTGGGTGGGGCCGAGTGGGCGAGGAGCTGTGGCTGGGTAGGTGGCCTTTCTCTTGTGGCCGAGAGGGTGTCTTCACAGCTGGGGCCGCCCGGAGCCTTCCCTCAGGCTGCCCTTCAAGTGTGGGGGTGGGTCTTGTAGGCTGACCCTTTGCGCAGCTGTGTTACGCTTCTGCCTGGCGCGCGTGATACAGATGGACTGCAGCCCCATCCCGCCGAAGGGGACACTGGCCCTTGGCCTCGGTTGCTCCAGTTTGTAAGGATATCGAAGCTGCAGGAAGCACATAAGTCTGTCATCTATGTTGATGTTTATGTTCGCATGTATATTTACTCTGGATCCTAGGTATTGCACGTGTTATGGGGTTTTGTGGTCCCAGTTATTTTGCCATGTACACCTCATTTCACTTGCTTTAAAATGTCTTGCACAGCTGTTGACCGGTTTTAGCAGTGGCCTTTATTTTAGGGAAAATGTAAGTAGGTGAAAGTTGTACATAAAGAATCTTACTCCTATTTGTTGACCTGAAATAATCCTGATGGTTGTAATCACTGCAGGTTCTGAAGGCAACGCTTAGGAACCAGCTGCACCGCCTTCTGGAATTAGAAGGGGCCCTCCTGCCCTCCCCGTGTCACCACGACCCTTCTTTATTCCCTGACTCTCGATTTCACATCTCAACCTAGTTTAAATCATCCTGGTAAAAGGAAAGAAGTGAGGTTGAATAATTATCGAAATTTTATAGTTTCATAGTCGTGGAGCCGGATTTTAATTTCTATACAGTGAGGATCCCAAGTCTGAGTGTTATCAGATAATGGTCCACTGAAGGATAATAGACCTGATCTTTAGCTTCCCTGACCTCAATTTCTGGTTTTTAGTAAATGTGTGTAATTTAGGGGCTAGCTTCCATTCTAATTACCATGCAGCCATTCAGATTTTAATAAATAGTAGCAAAGCAGATAACAGTTGATGGAAAGCTAAAGAAGTAACCTTAGGACAAGCTGTTTTACTTGTGCACCATGAAAGGTGATCTGCTTATAAAGATTTTTGTTTCGTAAATCAAATGTGTGTTACAGTTATTCCATGGTCTGTATAATAAACTAATGCTAGTCTCTAAATTTTCTATACTGATTCAGAGCAATCTTTTCCCTTTTTCTCTCTTTTATTTTTGCAGTATCAAACAGTTGTTCTTCTTGACATTGAGTCATTACTCACAAGACCCTTAAGAGTTCTGATTCACTCACATCACCCAACAGGGACTTAATTGTTTCTTTGGGAACGTAAAATATATCTCCAGTATATATGGGAGTATGGTTAACCACAATATTTAGTTAACCAAGGGACCCTCTTCTCTGAACACTTGACTAACTGGAAGGTATTGTAATGGCCCTGGTATAGCTTTGCTGTCCTGCCTTTAGGATTTTACCAAGGTCATGCTGGTAACAGTGTTTGAATGCTAACTTCCCTTGACAGCTCTGGTCCCATTGTGGCTTTTTGGAAATGTTATTGCTAAAATTTCTAAAAAACCGTCAATATTGAGTTTGTTAGTAAAAGTGCATGGTGACTGCTCCCTGGGAGGCACTTAGAACTTTAATCATGGAACTACTGTAGTACAGAGTGCCATCCTGGATCTGCAGAGGCTTTATGTGTGTCTTTTAATGATGTCCTAGTGGTAGAGACACTTGCTTTATTTATTTATTTTTTGGAGACAGGGTCTTGCTTTGTTGCCTGGGATAGAATGCAGTGACATCATCATAGCTCACTGCAACATAACACTCCCGGGCTCAAGCGATCCTCCTGCCTCAGCCTCCCGAGTAGCTGGGACTACAGGCTTATGCCATCTCTCCCGGCTAATTTTTCTATTTTTTGTGAAGATGGGGGTCTCTCTCTTCCTCAGGCTTGTTTTGAACTCTTGACCTCAAGTGATGCTCCTGCCTTGGCCTCCCAGAGTGCTAGTTTTACAGGCATGAGCCACCACACACGGCAGACATACTTGCTTTTGAGTTCCTTTTCTTTTCTTTTCTTTTTTTTTTTTTATACTTTAGTTGTCCAAGTAATTTCTTTCTATTTTTTTAGCAGAGACAGGGTCTCGCTCTTGTTCAGGCTGGTCTTGAACTCCTGAGCTCAAACGATCCACCTGCCTCAGCCTCCCAGAGAGCTAGGATTACAGGCATGAATCACCGCACCTGGCCGTTCAGTTCCTTTTCTACCCATCCAGTTGTCCCTTCTTTTTCCCTGCCTGAAGAAGAAAGTGAAGTGATAGCATGGTGGGAGAATTGGAGAGCACCTAATCTAAGCTCTTTGTAAGGAATGAAGGCACAGAGGTGACTGTCCCAAATTATAGGCCATTTACTTGGGATGCCAGGACCAGAACCCAGGACTCCACACAATGCTTGCTCTTTCCACATCCCTCCATCAACATGGAGGACCTCTTTGTCTCAGGAAAAAAAAAAAAAGTCTTACTCTGTTGCCCCAGGTAGAGTGCAGTTGTGTCATCATAGCTCACTGCAACCTCAAACTCGTGGGCTCAAGCAATCCTCCTGCCTCAGCCTCCGGAGTAACTGGGACTACAGGTACATGCCACCACGCCCGCCTACTTTTTCTGTTTTTCGTAGAGATGGGGTCTCGCTCTTGCTCAATCTGGTCTTGAACTCCTGAGCTCAAGTGATCCTCCTGCCTCACCCTCCCAGAGTGCTAGGATTACAGGCGTGAGGGATTGCACCCAGCCCAACATGGACCTCTTAACTTTTAAAAACTTAGTGTGATTTATATACATGCACATTTTAAGTGGACAACTTGATGAGTTAGCACAGAGTGAACTTACCTATGTAAACAGCCGTCAAGGCTGAGGAGCAGAGTATCAGCAGCATCTAGAAACCCCTGTGCCTCCCCATTCATGATCCTGACTCACTTGCCCCAAAGGAAACAGATTTGTTAACTTTTTAACGCCATAGATGTAAAAACTGCTATTTTTGAACTTTTGCAAATGGAATCATAGTGTAAGGGTATGCTGCTGGGTGATTCCTTTAGTGGTAAAAGGCTGGTGTTAAGAGGTAAGTGCAAAGCACATAGTATGGTGCCTGGGATTTGGCAGGTGTTCCCTGAAGCTTAGCTGTCCTGACTACTGTCACTTGTAGTTGCTAGCCAGCTGAATGGTGTTTGCCCCACTGAGGCATATATGTTTTCTAGGGATGCTAGAACATAATGTTTGCTTCTTTTGGTAGCTGCTTTTTAATTTTTTGTGATGCAAGACATGAATTTATACCCTGGCCTGTTGACTATCAACAAGAGCTCCAGGTCTCACCTGCCAGGAATTTGGGATAAATCTCGTTTGTCAGTAATAGTTTTATTTTGGGTAAATATTAGTATAATTTCTGAAGGGTTAATTTGTTTTAACTCGTGGTTTGACAAGACCTTTAAGTGCATTTGACAAGTTGTTTTGAATATACGTTATGAGAGGCAAAATATATTGGACTTGAACTGACCTCAAGCGATCCTCCCACCTCGGGCTCCCAGAGTGCTGGGATTACAGGCGTGAGCCACCGCGCCCGCCAGTTGGATTGAGTGGTGTGCAGTTTTCTAGGTCAGGGGAAGGAGAACTTAGTCCTCCATTTTCTTGGTGTGTGAAACTGGAACGACCAGGCAGCTTATGGGGAAGGTTGCGGGCAGGGTGTTGCTGGCTAGGACAGCACTTAATGCGGCATGCTTAGGAAGGCTCTCAAGTCCAAGACCAAACCATTTGGGCAAGTGTGCACGGCAGCTTTCTGAGGCAGTCTTTTGGCATGGGATTCTAGATTCCTGGCTACCAGGCTCTAAGCCTTGCTTTCTGGCTATTCGGTTCCGCCACCAGGAAGTAGGTTCTGGATATTCATTAAATCAATAGAAGGGCGTGCTAGTTACATAGTCCTGGGTTCCTTTAAAAAAAAAAAAAAATTTTAAAACCCTGATGATATATATAATGACTGGGATGAAGAATTTGGCTGTTGCAAGAGTTCTGATTGCTTTATTTTTTATTCCATGAAGTTCCACAACATACGGAATTACAAATTCCACAGCATTATCACAGCGCATCGCTGACACGAGCTGTATGACCTTGGGCAAGGTACTTAAACTGTGTTTCCTCATTCGTAAAATGGCATTAATCACTTCCTATTTCAGTGGATTGCTGTGAAGCTTGTAAGTTATGTTAATATAGAAAAGGACTTAGTAAAGTACTGTGTGTGTTGCTGTACCACTAATAAAAACTTGTTGTCAACATCCTTGTCCCACCAGCACACCCACCTTCTGCCCTTGATTTTGTGATTTCCCTCAGCGTCTTTCATTTCAAAGGATGTGGTCAGTTTAATAAAACAAAATTAAATTGACTTATTAAAAATATGTATGCTGGGCATAATTAGTGAGTCAAAAGAACAAGCCAGGACAAGCAGACAGCAGGAGGGAGCTGAGAGTTCATACTCTAGTAGTCAAACTAGGTTTAGCCACAAGGTAAGTCTTGATATCAGAGCAGCCCCGCAAATCAGAGCTGGTTGCTGGTAACCCGAATACTTGGATTTAGACCTATTGTCTCTAACCCCGCGGGATATGTTCCAAGATCTCCAGGGGATGCCTGAAACTGGATAGTACCAAACCCTGGGAACCTGTGCCCTCAAGGCCACATATAGCCCCTCAAATGAATCCAAACTTCACAGAACAAATCCCTTTATTAAAAGGATTTGTTCTGTAAAATTTGGATTTAGTCAAAAGGTTGCACTCAAGAATCCAGAAGGCCACATGTGGCCCAAGGCCTCAGGTTCCCCATCCTGCTTTTTCCTATGCATACATACTTGTGATCAAGTATAGTTTATAACTTAGGTGCAGTAAAAGATTAATAACAATAATAAAATAGAACAATTACAGCAACATACCGTAATGAAAATTATGTGAATGTGGTCTCTCTCTCCAAATATCTTAATATTTTCAGACTGAATTCTACCACAGGTAATTGAAACCTAATGGGGGACTATTGTATATCCTTGGGTTATTTTTTTGTTTTGCTAGAGAAGTTTCTCCATGTTGGTAATGTGTAGCTCTGTTTCATTCATTTTTACCACAGTGCAGTATTCCACTTGTATCATTCCTCTTGTTTATTCTATTGTTAAGACATTTCGTTTCCTAGTTTTGCTTTTCTGTTAAAAACTACTTCTATAAAAATCCTTGTATGTGTTTCCATGTGCCCATGGACAAACATTTCTCTAGGGGATATAACTAGGAGTAGAATTGCTGAGTTGTGAAGTATACATATTTTTACCTTAAGTGGAAATTGTCATATTTCTCTGCAAAATGTTTTTGGCGCTTGCTATTCCCACAGTACTGAGAACTTGTACCCTGGGCTGTGGTCATACACATTTGGCTCAGAATAAACCTCTTCAAAATTATTTTAGAGTTTGGGTTTTTCCGTTGGCATATATAACCACGTACATTTGTCAAAAGCAAGAAATTAATATTGGACAATGCCATTAGACTGTAAACTTTATTCAGATTTTTAACCCGTTTTTCCACTAATCTTATTTTTCTGTTCCTGGATTCATCTGGTATACCACATTGCACTTAGCTGTCAAGTCTCCTTAATCTCTTCCCACCGCCCAGCTGGGCATTTCATTGTATGGATGTGTCAATTTAGTTAACCTCTTGATGGACCTCTGTATTTAAGAAAACGTGAGATGAATTCTAATGACATTTCTCAATTGGAAATTCTGGCCACATTTGGGTAGACACTGCTTTTGAAAAGAAATTATATGAGAGGAAACATATGAGTAAGATTAAAGGAGATACATAGAAAGTTCTTTCGGCCAGTATTAGTGATGTTACTTATTACAATACAAATCTTCTAGTAACTGATGGGAAGCTGTTCTGTGTAGTCTGTTCCCCAGGCTTTGATGCCAGAGGGTCACGTGGCTCCTATAGCACTAGGAATAAAACTCAGTGTGTCCAGTAGGGTCACACATCATCTGGTGCTTGGCTACCTCTCAACTCCTCTCCCTCTCCCCTGTCTGGGCTACTGTCCAGCCTCCTGGCCCCTTGTGTGTGGTCAAAACCTTTGCATTTTGAATTCCTCCTCCCTAGAATGTCTTCTCCCTGGATAATTCTTGGGCTTTGCTCCCTCTACTCATTCAGGTCTCTGCTCAGACGTTGCTTTACCAGAGTTCCTTGCTGATCTGTCTAAAATAGCCACCCACCCAGCCCTAATCTTGCTTGTCGTTGATTTATTTTTCTTCATCGCACTCACTACAACCTGGCATTATGATATATTCATTGTATGTGCAGCATGTGGAACAGCGCTTGGCACATAATAGGTTCTCGGCATTGGTGAATGGTGGTGTGAACTATAGCCAAGTAGACTTGAACTCAGGAAGTGTTGGTAGGTTGGTGTGTGAAAATTATTAATAGTGCCAAGTCTTCATCATGTTTAAATAAAGCATCTTCTTTTATTTTTATGAAATTTTAAGAAATTGTTTTTAGAAGTTGACATATCAACAGTGACTTTGGGCTCAAGTGAAATGTTGACCTATATAATAGTTTGTGTCCAGGATAGACCCCTCTCCCCCACCCTGTTGGAGAGGATTTTATGTAGGTAGTGGGGACATGGGAGCCTCACATAACTTAGATGTTTCAGGTGGCTCTGACTTGAGGTATATCTGAAAGGGAACCAGCTGTAATTTGAGGAAGTTATTTTCCCCTACTTTTGGTTCCAGAAGTTGGTTGTTCTGTAAATGTTTAGCCTGGAAGTTCTCAAACTTTTTGGTCTCAGGATCTCTATTCACTCATAAGCTATTGAAGACCCCAGAGAGCTTTTGTTTATGTGGGTTGTAACTATTGATATTTACCATCTTATGAATTAAACTGACAAAGTTTAAAAATCCATCACTTTGAAATACTGATAAACCCATTACATGTTCACGTATTACATTTTTAAAGAAAAAACTATTTTCCTAAACACAAACGTATTCAGTGAGAAGACTGGCTTGCAGAAAGGTGCTCTCTAACACCTGGCTGGATTCTCATCTGCTGCTGCCCTCAGTCTGTCGCAATGTCACGTTCATACGCCTCCACGAAAACTCTGTTGTACATTTGTGAGTGAGTGGGTGAGAAGACAACTTACGTCTTAATATTATGAAGATTTTGACCTCTCAGATCTTCTGAAAGAGTTGCCGGGACTTTCAGGTTCTCTGCACCACACTTTGAGAACCACTGGTTTAGCTGATTTGCAGGAGCAGAGGTATCATAACAGCTAACCCCTACTGAGATGTTCTGGTTTTTACTTAGCATTAATTGATTTGAACCTCACAACAACCCTCTGAGGTGAGAGTGACTAAATCAGATGCTGGGAGCATTCTAATATCCTGCCCTAACCCGTGCTGTGGTCTGAAAATTTTCGATTTTAGTATTTCAAATGAAGGCAGCATTTCTAGTCTATTACGTATTAACTAAAGTGAGCCACAAGTGACATTGATAGTAGACACACAAGTATCTGAAACTTTTTAGTTAGTAAACAGTCATGTGAGACAAGTTCAGAATACTGAATCTCCTCATTAGTGGGGCATGCATGAAATCTTTCTTAGCATATTCTGCAAATGTTCAGAGACTGCCCAGCCGGTTAGTAGGGATCAGTGCACAGAGCTAGTGCCAGTTTGGGTGGCCAACTAGTCGGCTTCCATGGATCTGCAGAAGAGCACTGCCATGGACCGGCTCCCTCAAGGATCTAGAACCGTACAGATGCTGCCTCTGGCCCCTGCCTGCACCTGCTTACCTGACCTTCAGGGGTTGCAGCATAATCTTATCTAAGGTGATTTAACTTCATCTCTGATCATCACCTGATGTGTTGACACTTAGGAAGAAGAGCTTTGTTAGCAGGAGTTTTTATTGGACTAGCGTGTTCTTGAATGAACTGATTAGGAATTTCTTGTACCAAAATTAATTAAGCTTCCATCACATCATTCTTGTATGATCTAAGAAGATTGCATTCTTGTCCCCAGTCTGCCGGTCTTCATTGCACAAGACAATTTACCTGTTACCTTCTCTCTGTAGATAGATGTCTTGCCCCGGAATGATCTGGCTTGTGAAGAAAATTAAAAAGTGAGGTGGGGGGTAGGGGAGGTAAGGGCAACATAAGCAACCTAAACATCTGTACCCTCATAATATGCTGAAATTAAAAAAAAAAAAATTAAAAAGAAACGAAAAAAAAGTGAGGCAGTAGCAGGAGAGGAGAAGCAGGGAAGAAAGAACCTTTGTGTTAAATTACAGTTATTGGGCCAGAGGTGATGGGATGTCAGCCTAGTAAGCTTAAGAGCTTTATTGCCACTGATTTCTTGTGTGATAAGAGGAATATTTGGACCTTATTTCTTCCAAATCAAAGCAGGTTGCCTCTGAATATATGCTATCCTGAATGATTTAGTGGGCATTGTTTTTATTCTGCTATCCAGAATGTTTTCCAAAAGCGGGTTTCTGTAAAGAAGAAGTGCTCTTTGCCGTGGAAGGTGTTTGTGACACTAGCTGTTTGAGTAGTCAGTGTTGAGGGCATTGTGTCAACCCCTGCTCTTAGGGGGATCCAAGTGCATGAATTCCTCCGAGAAATGCCTGAATGCAGGGAGCTGAGGTAGAAGCTGCCCCTCCTGGGATTATCCTTTCTTGGTTTCCTAGCAGCCTGCCTGTTGCCATGGTGATGGATTACCCAGGCAGCAGATCCGCCACCCTGTGGAATGTATGCTCTGATTGTCTGCACTGGGAGGCTGCAAACATTTTCTGTTATCTGTTTTCATTTTTGTAGCTAGACTCAAACAGTATTTAACATACGTTACTAAAATATTTAAAGGGAAAAGCATATGTTGTATGGCTAAAATAATGAGGCTGATTGTTTTAACACATTCTAGGAAAGGTTGTCCCTGTCATTCTGAGGTTGTTTTTGAAAATCTTTGGTAATGACGTTGTGTACATGGGCTTTTCAGTGTCCTCACTGGAGGTAAGCCTTAGAAAAGGCTTGTTATTTGGAGGCTATTCTTGCGAATGAGGTAGTCGATTAAGTGCGTATATTAGTTGGGTTTAGGCTTGATTGCAGACGATAAGAGACAGAATAATAGCAGCTTATTTCTAGGCCTGGAGAATAAAAAGGCAACAGAGCACCTACCTCTTTCCGAAGGAAATACCATTGAAATCTGTGTCTTTAAAAAAATGCCTGCAAAACGGGGCGCGGTGGCTCATGCCTGTAATCCTAGCACTCTGGGAGGCCAAGGCGGGGCGGATCGTTCTGAGCCTCAGGAGTTGGAGACCAGCCTGAGCAAGAGTGAGACCCTGTCTCTACCAAAAATAGAAAGAAATTAATTGGACATATATATATATATAGAAATATATATAGAAAAAATATATATTTTAATATATATAGAAAAATATATATAGAAATATATATATATAGAAAAATATATATAGAAAAAATTAGCCGAGCATGGTGGCTCATGCCTGTAGTCCCAGCTACTTGGGAGGCTGAGACAGTAGGATTGCTTGAGCCCAGGAGTTTGAGGTTGCTGTGAGCTAGGC
>CAUYSK010034893.1:0-20392 GCA_963575035.1 Avahi laniger | reverse complement strand
CACATGTACTCACCATCAAATTGGTATTAACGGATCAACACATAAGTGCATATATAAGAATTACATCTATTAGATATTGGGCAGGGGGGAGGAGGGAGGAGGGGAGGAGGGAGGAGGGGAGGAGGGAGAGGGGACGGGTATCTGCATACACAAAGAGTGCAATGCGCACCACCCGAAGAATGGACTTATTTGAAACTCGGACTGAGGGGGGAAGGGGGGACAAGGGCAACATACGTAACCTAAACATCTGTACCCCCATAATATGCTGAAATAAAAAAAAATGGTCTTGTTAAAATACAGATTCTGACTCAGAAGGTCTGAGGTGAGGCTGGCATTCTGCATTGCCAGCAAGCTCCCAGGGGGTGCTGACGCTGCTGGTCCGCAGACCACCCTTGGAGTAGCAAGGCTAGAGCACAGTGGCAGCTGCGGGGTTGAGGAGAGGAAATGGGGAATGGGCAGCTAGAGGTCAGAGGTGGCGAGTCCTGTCGTTAGGTTAGCTCCTTTTATTCCCTCATTCACTCCTTGTGAGGAAGTAGGTCGAAAGGTTCCGAGTGAAGCCCGATTCCAACCATTTTGCCCCTTCTCTCCTTTCCTGTCAGGGGCACATAGGAGAGACCAAGGATAGAAACTTTTTACATTTTGGGTTGCCTGTTTTTGTACTCTAATATTAATAATAATGATAGTTATCCACAAAGCACTTTTGTATATTTTATCCTTTAATCTTCATGTACGTCCCATAAAGCTCCATTTTACAGAGCTACAGAACAGTCAACTTACCTGAGGTTATAGAGCTAGTAAGTACAGGGTTAAGAACAGGAACCCAGTTCTCCAACTCCAGTCTGACTCCAAATTCAAAATGCATGGTAATGCTGCTGGTCATTAAAATAAAGATACAGCTGAAAGGATTATACAGCCCAACCAGCAACTGATTCAAATGAAAATATCCCTGCCTCCTAGCTTGTCAGGAAAGTTGTAACTCACAGAGTATAGTTTGTGATGCTTGTCTATTTGTTTAACTTAAATATAATTACTCATTTTTACTACCTATAAATTCAAGGGATAATCTATCCTCTTGCCCCTTATTAATGGAGTCATTACCATAGATGTGAGGAAGTAAAGACTATATAATGTAGTGGAGGAACAGAATGTATTTATTACTTCAGCCCACTGAAACCTGAAACCGGTTGTTGTATTTTCTGCTCAGACTGCTGGCTCCTGTTTCTAGCTTCTGGCATATGGGTGAGTCTGGCTCACTCACCTCTCTCTGTTCTCTTTGTTATTATTAGGATAGTGAAGCCCAAAGTGGCCTCCATGGAGGAGATGGCCACCTTCCACACGGATGCCTATCTGCAGCATCTCCAGAAGGTCAGCCAAGAAGGCGATGATGATCACCCGGACTCCATAGAATACGGGCTAGGTAAAGTCATTACCAGGCAGTGATGGGAGCTGGACATCCATCTGTAGATTATAATACTTAATTTTTAATAACTTGAATAGTGATTTTTAATACTTTTTAATTAAGAAATAATGTTAAAGGTCAATCTTAATCTCTTGGTTTAGCCACATATAACTCACTAAACAAGCAAACCATATGAGTTGAGTGAATCTGAATGATGGCGCAGGTAGAAGAAAAACCTTTCAGTTGCTTAGGCCCTAATGGCAGTGCTCAAATCTGCTCCGTTTGTATATATGCTGATTTAGCTGTCCTGTGACCTTTTAACTTGAGTACAGATTTACGTTCTGGCTAAGTTTTCCACCTTATCCTTGATTAAACAGCTGCATTTTTTAAATCATAAGTTGCCAATAGGATAGTCTAGAGAAACAGCATGATTTAGTAGAGGAACATTGGACTGGGAGTCAAGAGACCTGGGTCCCAGGCCTGGCTCTGTGTGACCACTGACAAGACATACCACCTCTCATGCATGGTTTCTCCATCTGGAGGGTGTGCCTAGTTCATTATGAAGGTTTATCCTTTCTAGCTCTAATCTTCTAAAATATTCTTTTTCCAGTATTGGAGATGTTTCTGTTTTGGTTGGAGCTGATATCAGCACAGTGACTTCTTAGTAGAGTATATTGTCACACATCAACCTATTTCTCCTCTTTCTCCAGTTAGTCTTTTAACAAGCTCTTCCTATTTTTGCCTTAAGGTTATGACTGCCCAGCCACTGAAGGGATATTTGACTATGCAGCAGCTGTAGGAGGGGCTACAATCACAGCTGCCCAGTGCCTGATGGACGGAATGTGCAAAGTAGCAATTAACTGGTCTGGAGGGTGGCATCACGCAAAGAAGTAAGAAAATGACCTTTCTGCTTTGTGAATCTTTCTTTGAGTCAGTTTCTCAATTATGTAAACTGTTAGGCTTATTGTCTTGATATTTACCGAGAGATAGGTGTGTATATGACACTTTACAGTAGCACACTCTTGCCTCCTGAAGAGATGCAAGTGAAACAGAACAAGATGACCTAATATAGTGGAAAGCACACTACCTGGGCTCTACAACTAGTTTTTCTGCTAACTTGGCTAACTGACTTGGACAGATTAAACTTCCCTAGGCCTTGGTTTTGTCATCAGTAAAATGGGCAGGACAAAGGATATAACTAGACAGTTTCTAAATTCCTTTTCAGCTTTCTGGAAATCTCCCTGTCTTCAAGGGAATTATATACTCTAGAAATATTAACAAAATTATAATAATTAGAAAACAGCACCAATTAAGGTACCAATGGAATATATGTATGAGCTGAGGAGACTTAGTAGTAAGGGCAACTGAATCATGAAAGTCTTGGGAAAGGTGAATTTTAGAGCTAGTTCTTGAAAGAAGTGGCAAACATATTTTTGAATAGGTAAAGAATTGATGAGAATAGATTTAAAACAAAAGGCTGAAGAATCGAGAAGGGGGCTCATCATACTGCCATCGCTAAGAAAGTGGCAACCTAGAGTTAGATGTCTCTCCAAAGAGAAAAGGCTTGTGAAAAGGGTCTTCTTGGATGCTATTTGGGGTTAGAGGAAAAGTCCTTTTAGAGTTTTGTGTTAACATCAAATAGTGATACTCTGATGAGAACTGCTGGGCCTTCTTTAGCATTTGGCATCTAGTTTGATATGTCTGTAGTACTTAATACATATTGGGGGGAAGGATTTTTAAAACTTTGAATTAATCAATCTGCTGTGTGAAATGAAGCTACTGTGGTGGTCACTGCCATGCATCATTCACAAATCCATTGTTCATGCAATCGACCATGGCCTTGATACTCTTAGATGCTCTTGAGTTAAGAGAAAACAGCACTTTGTTTTTCAGAATAAAACACCACACAATTTCAGCACATGCAGGTTAAGATAATAGCATGGAATTCTTTTCATCAAATTGACTAATTTCATGATCAAGGAAGTCCTTGAAAAAGTTTACTACCAGAATTTACTACTTAAACAATAGAGCAAAAGGAACCAATGTTTTACTAGTGAATTTTACGTGGTCTTAAAAACAAAGAAAAACAGCCTGCCTTCTGTTAGCTTTTGCTTCATTTTTTTTTTTAAGTTCAAAATAAAGACAGTGATAGCTAGGAGAAAAAATGACTCTCTCTCCTTCAAGCCACAGAATGGAAGGAGAAAACCAAGCTTTCTGAATCAAGGACTTCTATGTCCTCTTGGGCTTAGCAAGTTGAGAAAAAAAGTAATGGGGCTTCATAGAAAATGCCTGCTCCTATGAGTCAGATCTAGTTGCTCATGTATTTAAATCCACTGCAGAAGGCCTGCTAGGGCCTGGGTCAATTTCCAATGAAGTACTCAGATACCTGCCATTTCTTATTACTGTTTTGCTGCCAAAGGAAGCACACTCTGTCTCGAGCCAATTCGTGGCCACTTCGAGGCTGCGTGTAGGTGCAGGCATACCCGCGTATCATTATCTTGACTGTTTTGGACAGCTTTCAGCTGATCCTGCCTGGAAACAGACACATCTGCAGTGAATGCAAATTACAAAAAGTCTCTAGAGATTGCCCCAATTCAGGTGTGAATTCCAGGGTGTTCTTGGCATTTCTAGAACCTCTTTGCAGATGGACTATAGGCATTTAGTCCACAAACTTACATCCAGCCAACATTTACCTATTATAATCACATATTTATTTAAACCTCCCCATCTCCAAATATATGTATCAATTCATACATGTCATTTTTTCATTGAACAAGCATTGATTAAGCACCTACTATATGTCAAACATATTTATCTTCACTAATAAGCAGAGATATAGAAATTGAAACAAAGTATATTTTTCCCCTACCAAGTTTGGAAAAAAACTCTTTATTTCAAAATACCCAGGTGCCAGTAGGGTTACAATGAAATTGGTACAACTCTTTTTGAAAATTTGAAAAGTGTTAAGAGCAGAAGGAAATGTTCACACCTGTTGACCCAGTAACAATATTCTTGGCAATCTATTCCAGGGAAATAAATCAATCCTGCCCTGAGGAAATTTATCTCTTAGGAGTAAGACAGCAAATAATTGTATTTGAAAGCTAAAAGTGATTTTCAAAGAAAATTCTGCAAAAGAAGAGAACTGATGCTATTAAATATTAAGCATACAAAACTAGAATAATGAAAACACTGGTACCACTGGTATAAGATGAGACAGATAATATTATAGTATGCCTCCCCAAAGAGACCAGTTATATATAAGAATTTAATCTATTATGTATTGCAGGTGAATGGGAGTGGAAAGGAATGTTCAGTAAATGGTATTATGACAGCTTGTAGCATTTACACCCTCATCTCCTATAATAAAATAAGTGGCAGCTGGATTGAAGAATTAAATATAAAAAAGCAAATTTAAAAGCTAGAATGAATGAATATTTATCAAGCTTCTAAAAGGGAATAATTTTCTAAGCTTAGGAAGTAATAGAAAAACAGTCACAAAGGAAAAGATCAGATCTGACTGTATAAAATTTTAAAACCAAAATAACATTTGATAGTTTTTTGGCCATTTTAAAAACAAAATCTAAACACAGACTGAAAAAGCCTATGTGACATAAATAGACAAAGTGTGATAGGTTTGTATCATCTAAGGCATTCCTACAGTATAATGTTTAAGAAGAAATATGGGCAAAGAACATGAATAGACAATTTACAAAGGAGTTTAAGTACAACTGGAAAATGGCAAAATGTTCATCACTACTAATCAAAGAAATGCAAATTAAAACAACGAGGTAAGCCTGTTTTTAAGCCTGTATTTAACAGAATTGAAAAAGACAGTACTCAATTTACTAGTGAGTGTGGTTTGGTTCAACCCCTTAAGAAAGCATTTTGGTAGCCAACGTGTATTAATGCTCTTTGATCTAGTAATCTTACTTCTGGGAATGTTTCCTAAGAAAATAATTCAAAATATGGGAAAAAAATTATTTTCATGCAGGTGTTTATCAGTATTATCTATAAAATAAAAAATTTAAATAACGTGAATGTCTAGCAATAACAATGGTGAATCTACAGCATGGAATATGATGCTATTATTTTAAATGATTATGAAGATTACACGGCATTTCAGGAAAATACCTGATGTACGTTAATAAAAAAGCAAGTCTTAAAACTGTATGCACATTGCAATCATGACTTTGTAAATAAAACACACACATAAGGAAAAAAAAACCAGTGAGAATGATAACAGTGGTTATCTTAGGGTGGCTGAATTATTGATAATTTTTTAAAAATATTTTTTCTTTAGTTCTCAAATTTTCTGTAATGAAATTATATTTGTTTTATAGCTAAAATTTTACCAAAATAAAAAGAGGTTAAAAATAGTTACAGAAGATACAACAAAGTGCTAAAATCTTTAACTATTCTAATTGATTTTTTAAAACACTCATACTCAGATAAATGGACAAAAGATACAAATAGATAATTCACAACAGAAGAAGCAAATAGTAAAGAAGCATGAAAAAGTATTTAGCATCACTAATAACTAGAGAAATTGAAATATTATACAATTGACCCTTAAACAACATGGGTTTGAACTGCATGAATCCAGTATAAGTGGATTTTTTTTTTCAATAAATACAGTCGGTCCCAAGCAGGGTCCACAACCAAATGCAGGCGGAAAATACAGTATTCCCTGTATGCAAAACCTGTATATAATAAGGGTACTGAGGAAACAAAGTGGTATACAGGATGTTCTTACTATGTGAGGGCAATTGGTACCAGACAGAAGGCCACTCAGTGCATTCATTTAAAAGGAAGACCAAGATTTTAGAGCAAATAGTGGAAGAGGCTGGGTTTGATTAGGATGCTAGCTTGAATAACTAAAAACCACTTAAATAGGTTTATTTTATCTCATTCAATAAAATTGAATGCTAGGTATAACTATTCACTAATTCTTAGAACAAACAAAGAATGTACCAAGGATTGATGGTTTTTGTTTTGGGCTTAGTTTTTCAAACAAAATTCCATGATATTTCAAGACAGTACATTTCACTTCCTCGAAGACTTTTGAAGGATGATCATTAAGGGGGTTGATTTTGCCAAAATATTCAAGGGCTTCATCAGTTTTCACAGGGGCTTCTTCTTAATCACTTGGTATTCGAATTATTCTTTTTTGAACCACCTTTTTTTTTTTTTTTCCTGAGACAGAGTCTCACTGTGTTGCCCGGGCTACAGTCCCGTGGCGTCAGCCTAGCTCACAGCAACCTCAAACTCCTGGGCTCAAGCAATCCTTCTGCCTCAGCCTCCCGAGTAGCTGAACCACTTTTAAAATCATTATCTGTATTTTTCTCCTCTTTAAGTGTGAACTGGTCTACCAGGTCCTCATCAGTTTCATGTGCTGACTTTATGATATCCTGCATCTTTTTATAAAATTTGCAATTTTACTTCATGACAAATTCGCATTGAATTGAAACTGATATATCTAACAATCCATGAGAGGCAAAATGATTAAACAGATGGATGGGGTTAGATGCTATTGGTTTTTTTTTGTTTTTTTGTTTTTTGTTTTTTTTTTTGAGATAGTGTATCACGGTGTTGCCTGGGCTAGAGTGCCGTGGCATCATCTTAGCTCACAGCAACCTCAAACTCCTGGGCTCAAGCGATCCTCCTGCCTCAGCCTCCCAAGTAGCTGGGACTACATGCATGGGCCACCATGCCCGGCTAATTTTTTCTATATATTTGTAGTTGTCCAATTAATTTCTTTCTATTTTTGGCAGAGACAGGGTCTCGCTCTTGCTCAGGCTGGTCTCCAACTCCTGAGCTCAAACAATCCGCCCGCCTCGGCCTCCCAGAGTGCTAGGATTACAGGTGTGAGCCACCGCGCCCAGCCTCCCAGAGAAAAATTTTAACAGTTGTATAATAACAATGACAAATGAAGATGGTATATTTCCTATTTATGTAATGAGAAAAATATTTTACATTTTATATGGACCAAACTCCAGCCATAATAGAGGTATTAATAAAAATATTAGTGAGGGGCTAACAGAATCTAGGTAGGGAAGTTTGGAAAACATGGGGAATTTGTGTTGTTTTTTATAAAGGGAAATAAGAAAAACATTTTTTAGATTTTCCAGGCCTTCTCATTATCATGATTATTTTATTAGGAAACCTAATTATACCTAAAACTACAAGGATCTCAGTAAATGATACTAAAAATGGTTCACGTATCGCACTTCAATTTTGGTCTGATCTATCACCCATCTCCCAAGTCTTAAAAATACCCACCCATTCTGGTATGTCGAAGTATACAGTACCAGTCTGTTTTCCTAGGAAAGAATCAGATTTCCATACTTTAACAGTCCAAAATACTCAGCTCATTTACCATCCTGCCTTTTCTAGCTTATGTTTGCAGTTTTTCCCTTTGTTTCTCATTTTCCCTATTTGGCCGATATTTATGAAGTACTTATGAAATAGTCACTCTGGCTATTGGGCACTGTGACCAAAACTGGTATACAAGCAAATTCATAAAGATTATCCAAGATTTTTATAATTATCATTTAGGTATGCCCTTTGATATGTTTTAGAAAATGTTTTGATAATCCTTATGTCTATCTTCCACAACACGGTCCTGAATCAAAATAGTACACAGAACCTTTAAAAGCCCTGGAACAGCCTGAAGTCGTCAACTAGGGAAGTCTCAGTGGTAAACTTTTCTTAACTTTCCCTTAACCTGTCACTCAGGGCGAGGATGAATCATGACCCAGAAATACTTGCAGAACCCAAACTTTAGAAATTCTAGGCAGTAAGAAAACAGAGAACCATGGAAATTAAAATACATTATTAAACAACTGATGTCGTGACAAAATAAGTAGGGTATCAAAAGCAGGTATCCCTGGGAGTATATTTTAAGTGATTTTTCTTTTCTTTATGCAGTTCTTTGTTTTTCACATTTCTACAGTGATTTTGAGGTGTTCTTATCAGAAAGAGATTGCAAAATATGGCCGGGCGCGGTGGCTCACGCCTGTAATCCTAGCTCTCTGGGAGGCCGAGGCGGGCGGATTGTTTGAGCTCAGGAGTTCGAGACCAGCCTGAGCAATAGCGAGACCCCGTCTCTACCAAAAATAGAAAGAAATTAATTGGACAGCTAAAAATATATAGAAAAAAAATCAGCCGCGCATGGTGGCACATGCCTGTAGTCCCAGCTACTTGGGAGGCTGAGGCAGTAGGACTGCTTGAGCCCAGGAGTTTGAGGTTGCTGTGAGCTAGGCTGACGCCACGGCACTCACTCTAGCCCGGGCAACAAAGAGGGACTCTGTCTCAAAAAAAAAAAAAAAAAAAAAATACATGTGTTGCTTGTCTTTCCATTCTTGGGATACCTCACTTAGTAGAATGCATTCCAGCTCTAGGTTTTCTGTTTTTCTTCATTACATTTTATTAAACCAGTTGTGCTTTGTAAAAATTCATCCATTTCATCTAAATTTTCAAAATTGTTGGCATGAAGTTACATATGATATTCTATTATTATCTTTGACATCTCTGATATCTTTGTCCGTTACTTAGCACATGGTTGATCTTTGTGAATGTTCCACCGGTACAAGAACATCTGTATGTTTTAGGTTTGCTGGGCATCATAAAGTTTTATATGATGTCTGGAACTTATTAATTGTGATCTTCAAAAAACTATATCTTATGTGTGTCTAACTGAGCTATCAGTTTCTGGGAGAGGTTTGTTAAAATCTTTAACTACAACTATTCATTTATATATATTTTCCATGTATTTCTATCAGTTGTTGCTTTATATCTTTTGAAGCTATATTGTTAGGTCCATATATATTTATGATCTTTATGTCTTCTTAACTTATTATTTCCTTTATTTGTATACAATGTCCCTCTCTGTTTCTCATGCTTTTATTTTTTTAATTAAAAAAATTTTCTTTGAGACAGAGTCTTACTCTGTTGCCCCAGCTAGAGTGCAGTGGCATCATCATAGTTCACTATAAACCTCAAGCTCCTGGGCTCAAGTGATCCTCCTGCTTCAGCCTCCCAAGTAGTTGGGACTACAGGCATGCACCACCATGGCTGGCTAATTTTCCTATTTTATGTAGAAATGGGGTCTCACTCAGGCTGATCTCAAACTTCTGACTTCAAGCTATCCTCCTGCCTTGGCCTCCCAGAGTACTAGGATTTCAGGAGTGAGCCAGAGCACCTGGTCTCTCATGCTTTTAAATAAAATCTTATATTCTTTCATTTTTCTGATATTAATGTTAATAGTATAGGAATCCCTTTATTTTAGGAGTCCTTAACCTTTATTTTATCATAGATTCCTTTGGCAGTCTGGTGAGGCCTGTGAACCCCGTTTTCAATAATGAAACCCCTTTAAAATAATGTTTTTAAATGTTTAGAATTATAAAGCAAACAAATTGTATTGAAATAGTTATCAGAATAGTTAAAATATTTGTGATATTATATTGTATGTACTTTTTAATTAATGCATTAAATAACAATATTTAACAGTAGGCCTAATAACTATTGTGACTTTGAAGTAGTAATAGGAGTAAAAGATATTTTGGGGCTGGGTGTGGTGGTGCACACCTGTGGTCCCGGCTACTTGGGAGGCTGAGGCAGGAGGATCGCTTGAGCCTAGGAGTTTGAGGTTGTAGTGAGCTATGATGACACCACTGTGCTCTAGCCCAGGCTGCAAGTGAGACTCTCTCTCAAACAACAACAACAAAGAAGATGTTTTGGGATGCTGCTATACAGTAATATGAAAATATTATTTATATTAGTGTCAAAATTACAGATACTGCTAGTATTACTGTGATTTGTTATCTACATTTATAAGTGACAGGAAGGCTAAATTTTGGCTAGCGTTTGGTAAAAATGAAGGCATATTTTTTCCTTCCAAGTTCATGGACTCCACAAGCCCTAAGACAAGAATCCTTGCTTTGTTTTTAATCCTTTGCTGTGAGTCTGTTATAAATGACATATTACTGGCTTTTTAAAACAATCTCGTCTGAAAGTCTCTGTGTTTTGATCAGATACTTCAATCTGTTTACACTTATTATGATTATTGCTATATTTGGAGTTTTTTTCTTTTGTTTTTGTTTTTATTTAAATAGATTTGGGAGCATAAGTGGTTTTTTTGTTGCATGGCCGAATTGCATAGTGGAGAAGTATAGGCCTTTAATGTACTCGTCACCTGAATCGTGTACATTATTTCCAATAGACAAAATATTGCTACTTTTTGGACTTTTTTCCTCTATCTTATTTACTATACGTATCAGTTAGAATCAGGTTTGACTTACAGAAAACTCTAAGTAACATTGGTTTAAATAAGATGTAATTTTATTTCTCTTTCAGTCTAGGGCTGGTATAGTGACTCCGCAGTCCCCAGAGACCGGTTTCCACCTTTTTAGCTGTAGCTTCCATCTTCAAGTTCATCTCAAGGTCCCAGGTGGCTACTGGAGCTTTGGCCTTCACAGGCTCATCTCGAGCGGCAGGAGGGGATGATTGCGGAAGGGTTACAAGGGGGCCCCCCACTCACACTTCATTGGCTAGACTTAATTATGAGGACTCAACCAGTAGCAAAGAAGCTGGAAAGTGTTTCCCTTTGGCTGGGTATATCGATGACATGAATAAAATCAGGGTTCTGTTGCTAAGGACGAAGAACACGGAGGCTGTTGAGTATCTATTAGCAGTCTCTGCTTGGGTCTTCCCGTCACAGCTGAGCACACACCTGCCAAGAGCAGCGGCTCCGAGCCTTCAATACGGTGCCGAGTCGCGGGAGGACCTGCCGGCCACCGGCAGGATGGCTCCATTGAATTCTTTTCATTATGAGGCAGCAAAGATTTGTCCTCACTGGAACAGGCATTTTTGCTAGCTATGGGTTTGCATTCTCTGCCTGCCGTGCTTCTGCCTGCAACATCCTTGGTGGATTTACTGAATGTCTTATTCACGATCACGACTGTCTAAACAGCGTTGCTTCTGACCAGACACCTCATCTGTCAGCAAAAGAAATTGGCAGGGGAGCGTGAGATTCACTGGTCTTGCCATGTACTTCAATCACCAGAATCATCGGGCTTTATGGGTCAGTGACATGGTCCAGTGGGACTCATTTGTCTTCATCTAGAAGACAACCTCGAGTGACTCTGAAATGCCGTCCTGAAGGATGTGGCATGTGCTTCAAATCAGCGACCAAGACAAGGTGAGGGCTCTGTCTTTTCCAGAGTTCATGCATCAGGGAGGGAATCTTGGGCTGGATAACTTACTCATAAAATGTTTGCCCCATTCCCCAAGACCTTGGACTCTGTTCATTTAGAAGTTCCAGTATCCAAAAGAAGAATGTTTCCACCAGAGGCTCCATGGATTTGGAAGTTGATACCAACATCTGGCCCTTTTATATTCGTCGTACCCTGGATGGACAGAGGGAAAAACAGGGGAGGGTGGGATACGTTCCATGCTGGCTGCTGTGATCGATTCTGGCTATTCAGGCAGAAAGTTGCTGCTGCACAATGGGAACAGGAAGAAGTGTGGCTCTGCATCCTGTGAAATCCTCTGGGATGCCTTCTAATACCACAGCTGCTGGTAGAAGTTACTAGAAGATGACAGCAGTGCAGTGTGAGCAGGACATCCATGGGCTCAGCTTCCTCCCGAATGAAGTTTGGGTAAAAACTAGGTAAAAATCTCTGAACACACGAGCTGCTTGCTAAAGGCCAAGGGCAAAGGGATAGGCAGTAGGGAAGGATGTTACAAATGCCTCCTGTCCTGCGGCGGAATGACAATTATGAGAATTATCTATGTATTCTCCTGCTATGCCATGTATATATTTATTGACGGTGCTAATCATCCCTTCTTTGTCCTCTACCATTTTGAATAGGGTGGTTTGTTGGTAGACTTTATAATTTCGTGCCTAGATTACAGGATATCAAGATGGGATGGTGACTAAACCAGAGAAGGGAACATCACCAGGTTCCCTGGAGAGCTGGATGCAGTAACTGCTGGGGCTTTGGATGTTCCCGTCTAAGGAAAGTGTAGGAGTGTTCTTGTTTGATGGAGGTACGTTTGCCTTAGGTTGGGCGGTAACTTGTGGTTGTTTTATGGACGTTTAAGAAAGGAAGCAGTATGGAGATGTAGGTTGAGTAATTGTGGCGAATGCTGAAGACCAGCTGCCTCTACTCGGCACCCCTGCACACCCCTTTCCATCGTGACTCCTTGTGCTATAGAGGCTGGAAGCCTAGAGAGGACATTTTCGGGCTCCCGTGCAGCTAGGATTTCTGTATGTCACATGGCTTCTGCCACGGAGATGCAAACGCACCGGAAGTGGAAGGTAGGATTGAGCTCCGGGAGGAGGTGGCCACTGGCTCTTCTGGGTGCACCGTGGTGGAAGTGTGTTGGTTCTTTCAAGGCAGCTGCAGTGGAGGCCCTGGCACCAGGTCCCCTCCTTGGCACTGAGCAGGTGTGTCAGCAGCTTCATGCCTGGGCAGCTCTCCCAGCCGTGACGTGGGGAGCGAGGTCTTGAGTCAGCGGAAGTGGTGGAAGCTCCCCTGCTAGTTTCGCAGTGAGATTCAGGTGTTATTCCTGGAAGCCCAGCCTACCGTCTGCTGCCCAGGTCTCCTAACAAGTCTGACACCAACCTGATTAATAGCCCAGGTTCAGGTTAAACCTGCTGGGGGGGCGCTGTTGTCTGCAATGGAACCCTGACAAATCACTGTGTTTTACTTTTGTTTCCTTCCTCCCCCGTTTTCTGCCTTTTATTAAATTGATCCATTTTCTTCTGCTCATTTGAAAATTATTCATTTTCTTTTTCTTTCTTCAGTGGTTATCCATAATTACTATGATTCATATTTATGTTAATTTCCCTGGTCAATTTCTAAAGCTTATTGACATTCAAATTTTCCTTCCCAGTAAGACATCGCCTTAGCACATTCTCACTTCCTTTTAGCCACTGCCATCCCACTGCCAGGTTGGTTTTCTGCGGTGCTCCCAGGGCAAGGTCTGAGGGAGGGAGGTAGCAATCTTGTTAGTGTGTAGTATCATCAGGCACCGGAAGGGTATCATTCCTAACACGTAGTTTTACATTTTTAAAAAATTGTGCTGAAGAGCAACACATCTCCAAGTGTATCATGCAAGAATGTTAATGCATTTAACAGCCAATGTTTATTTAATAGGGCACAGTTCACTTGTTTTTCTACAAACCTGAAAATCAAATTCCTACTGCCTTCTTTGTATATATATTCAATAATTCAATGTGTATTTATCGAGTAACTACTATGTGCCAAACACTGTTGTATGACTTTGGATGCATCAGTGAGCAAAGCAAAGATTCCTGCATTCATGGAATTTATCTTTTAGCAGGGGAGGAAGGTAATAAAAATGATCAAAATGGATGAATATATTTTATAGTATGTGAGAAGGTGAAAATCCTTTGAGAAAAAGCACAAGCAGACAGGTCAGGGGAACAAGTAATGTCTGGGGAGAGAAGGGCAGGTCGTGGTATTCAATCAATTGGTCAGTGTGGGCCTCATTGAGAAGCAAAGACTTGAAGCAGGTGAGGGGGTGAACAGAGCAGATATCCAGGGAAGGGTGTTCCCAGCACAGGGAACAGCCATAGCAAGGGCTCTAATGCCTGGAGTAAGCCTGGTGCATTTTAACTTATTTTAAACATGCCATTGAGAAGCATCATTTTTTTTCCTTAAATTCTGGCCCTCAAATTTCTGCTTATGTAAAATGATACAAGTGAGTACATATTATAGCATACACTGCTTGCCATGCTTAATTAAGTATCAGGCAAGTGTTGGCCATTACATTTAAAAAGTGTACCCAGCACCAATGGGCTAGGTATGTCCATTGGCACTTGTCTTTCATTCTGACCCCCCCTGAGGTCTGACCTCTATTGCAGAGGCTAAATGACTCAGAATTACCTTTTCCAAACTTCTTGGTGGCAGGGTCTGGATGAGATGTAGTTCCTGTCTCTGAGACTCACTGACATGAGATATGAAAGCCTCACATGAAACTAAGGCTTTCTCTCTGTGACAAGAGTAGCTGGTAAGCAAGTTCTGATGAGTGACATGCTGGAGTTGGAGTCTGTGTTCCTCAGTCTGCTCACCAGCTTCATGGGTTTGGGACCGTTGGTTGCAGCACTGGAGGTAACAGTGACCTTGGCAGCTATTGTGGTATGACCTTGAAATCAAGGAGACCCCAGACTTCTCCTACTCTAGCCCTCCCAGTGATTTTATAATCATCAATTCCCTTCATTAAATACCTTTCTGCTTGAAATACCTAGACAGGTTTTTGTTTACTAAATCTTGAGTAAGAGAGTTTTGCAACAACTGGTGACCTTTTGCCTAACGTGAATTTTACTGCTTGTGGTACATTTTGGATATCTCTTGACTCTCTTCTCTACTAGAAATGTGAACAGCTTTTTGATATTATAATTGATTCATCTTTGAAATAAAATGCACCCACTATACCTCTGCTATGGTTTGAATGTCCCCTCCAAAACTCACGGTGAAATTGAATTGCCATTGTGACAGTATTGAGAGGTGGGACCTTAGGAGGTGATTAGGTCATGAAGGCTCTGCTCCCACGAATGGATTAATGCCATTATCATGGGGGTAGGTTAATTATTGCAGGAGTGGGTTTTTGATAAAAGGGTAAAGTTTGGCCCTCATGAGCTCTCTACCCCACACATCTATCTGCCCGTCCACCTTCTGCCACAGGATGACGCAGCAAGGGGGCCGTCACCAGATGCCAAGCAGATGCCAGCGCCATGCTCTTGGACTTCCCAGCCCCCAGAACTGTGAGCCAAATACATTTCTTTTCTTTATAAATTACCCAGTCAGTGGTATTTTGTTACAGCAACACAAAGTGGACTTAGACAACCTCTTTTAGATTTCTGAATCAGAAGAATTAGAACATATCTTGATATTGCAGGTGAACTGTTCACAAATGTCTGGCTTTGTAGCTACTTATCTACGAAAATGAAGGTTTTCTTGATAGTGCCCATTTGTAAAACATACGGGCATCAAAGGATGCAAAAGCTGCTGTAAGACTGAAATAGCCTCCGTGGCCTCCAACTCCAAATTAAAAAATAAAAATCACAGCAGTCTCATTGTTCTCAATGACTGATTTTAGAGTAAATAAATTTATACATTTGAACCAAGGAAAGACATGTGCACTAATAAAGTATTGCTCTTTTCTGTTTTACATATCAGGGTTGCTTATAATTTTATTTGAAAAAAGGGTTCACTGCTAAAACACACGGGGACCAGTGGCCAGGCTGCATGACCTTGAACATTACCTAACTTCTCTCTGAGCCTCATTTTCCTCGTCTGTAAAATGGGGGTGACAATAGCACCTCCCTCACAGGGTCGCTGTGAGGTTCTCATGAGATAATGCATTTGAGACACTTAGCACAAGTGCTGGCTGCTATTATGATTGTTGTTAAGGAGACGATGTTATAATCATTATAAACCTTGGGACTTTGGGGACCTGCTTGGCATTGTCCTGTCTCCTATATTCCTTCCTAGCCCAGGGCCCGGTGGCAATAGACCCCATACTCCAAACATCCCCAGACTCAAAGCTTTCAGGCCAGGTCTTTCCCTTCTCAGAGCCCATGGGCAGAGCAGGGTGGGGCTGGTGCAGGGGGTGGGAGGACGTTGTCTGGAGCTTTCCGCAGTGTGCCCTACCCTGGGCAGCACCAAGCACTGGCAAGTTAATTGTTAACGTGGCCCATTTAGTCCAGAGGGCTGGGCTCCCACCCCTGAGGTCCTATGAGACCCTGTTCCCTCCCTGGGGGTCCCTGGGTGGAGTCCCTGGGTGGAGGGGTTCCTTGGCCTGTGGGGGAGGCACCAGGGGGCAGGAGCCGAAGGTGCACCCCCTGTGGTTACCCTGTGTGCATCTCTCTTCAAGGTGAGCAGGATTAGTGTCTCTGCAGTGCCCCCTCCCTCCATAGGTGATGGCTGCAAGGAGACAGGGGAGGAGGAGGAGGATTCTGTCTGCCTGGGGAGGGGACAGCAGGAAAAGCCCCAGAGAGGAGGTGCCATTGCAGCTGGGTCTTGAAGCAGAAGCAAGTTCACCAGGAGTTGATCAGGGAAGGACATGATGAGAACAGGGAACAGCTTGAACGATGGCTCAGAGGTGCCAGCAGTCCACCCTCCTGCCGAAATCCTGTTTTCCTGTAGAGGTGAATGATAAAGTCTTTAAGGTGTCAGGTATGTGGTCTTGTTCTGGGGCCCACAAAGGAGGATGCTGGGGAGTGTCCCAGGCCAGGACCAGTCCCAGGGAAAACACATCCCAAGCGATTGCCTGGATTGGGCAGCTGAGAAAGGGGTGACGTCAGAGTTTGATGCGTGCCCACCAAGTACCAGGCCATGAGCTGAGCACTGTGACACCTCTGTCATCCTCCCAGCCACCTAAGCAAGGTAGGTGTGCTGCCTATTGCCTGGATGAGGAGATTGGGGCTCTGAGAGGTGAAATCTCTTGCCCCTGGTCCCTCGGAAAGCAAGAGAGTGGCAAGATTTGACACCAGATTTTTATGACCCTGAATGCCATTAAGGGAGAGAGCAGCAGGTTCAACAGAGGATATATTTGGGCCCTTTAGGGTCCCGAGAACACGTGATGCTTTCCTCCTAGGCCCGGGCAACTCAATCAAAACCGGGCCGTTTCCATAGCAAGCCCTTGTCCTTCAGAGAGAGGGGTGTCCTGCTCCCCCCGGGGTAGGGCTGTGGGCATGGGTGGGGGGTGGGCACAGAGGTCCCTTTGCCGGACTGGCTGTGGGGTCAGGCACACAGGCCAGGCCCTGCGGGGCCCAGAACACGTCGTGCCCACCTGCCCCGGCCCCACGCTCAGGGAGACCCTGGGGGAGACCAGTGATGGGAGAGAGGGACGTCGAGAGGACCCCTGGGTAGGGACTCTGTGACAGCCCCCTCCTGCCAGCAAAGAGTCAAAGAGAGGAGTTTACATGGTGCGAGCTTTGCCCAGAATGAGGCCCATCCACAGGTGACAATCCCCCCTGGAATGGGGGTTGGGGGTGAAGAGGGAGGAGAAGGGGGCCCGGGGGGTGCCAATCAGAGGACCAAGACCATAAACGGCAGACTCGAGTGCCCCCTCCCCACTCCCTTAGAGAGAGGCCTCTTCCCTTTTCTCTGCTACCCACTCCGGTCACTCTTTTCTGGGTTGGTCCTTTTTAACCACATTCCGCCCAGGCAGGGCAGGTGCGCCCCCTACCGGGCTCCGGGATGGAGGGCATGGGCGGGGAGGGGAGCCACTCGCTTTGGCAAGTGTTGGCTTTGAGGACAGTGCAGACGGGACTCCCACCTCCGGATCCCTGATCGCTCCCCAATCTTCTTCCCTCCGGTTTCCATACCCCACTTCTTTCAAGTGTCCCTTTACAAATCTTTGGCTCCCAAACCATCACTGGCCTGATAACCCTGCTCCAAGAGTCCACTTTCCATTCCTCAGGTGCTGAACTCCTCGCTGCCTCAGGGCCTTTACACTTGCTGTCCCTGGAGCCTTGGATGCTCTTCCCTGAAACACTTTGTCCCTCAGGGCTCACCTCAAGTGTCAGCTGCTCTGGAGGCCTTCTCTGGACACCCAGGCCAGGTCAGGCCTCTGTGAGCTACTCTCTGAGCGCTCAAGTGTTTCTCCTTTAAGGACAAATCACAACTCTAATTACAAATGAAGGAGGTAACAGTGGTCAGCATGGTGGCTCACACCTGTAATTCCCACGCTTTGCGAGGCCAAGACAAGACCTCAATCCTCCCTTGAGGCCAGGAGCTTGAGACCAGCCTGGGCAACATAGTGAGATCCCATCTCTAAAAATAAACAACTAACTAAAAGGCAGTAACAAGCTATTCAGTGTCAGTCTCCCCAAAAGGGGCCTCTCCGATTTCATAAATATAAGCTGGATCTGGCACGGAGACTAGCCCAGAGGTCCACATTATGTAGGGAGGGTGGAGAAGGCCTCTGGGCCATAGGAGGCGACTGCCCTGTCCCCGCTGTGCTCCAGGTTCCCGCACTGTGCCTGGCTCTCCTCGTGCTCTACAGGCCGTGCGCTGGACCAGGAACCGGGTGACTGCGAGGGTGGCTCCCTTGACCTCCATCCCTTCCAGCCTTCAACTCTTTCAGCTGCTTACAGCAAACTTTTTCTCCCCGTCTCTGTTTTCTGTTTCCTTTCCACCTTTAGTGTGCTCCTGCTGAGGCTCTGGTCCCCAGCACGACACCGAGATCGCTCTTGCTAAGGTCACCTCTGTCTGGCCAAAGCCAATGATCGGTTGTCCGACATCATATTCGGCGTTGCAGGTTGTCCGATGCATCGACTTCCTTCCTTGTTCTATTTTCCCTACCGGGCTCCCAGGGTGCCGCCTCCTCCTGGTTTTCCTCCTGCCTTTCTGCCTCCCGTCCCTGACACCTTTCTTGTCTGCTCAGCTGCCAAACAGCAGCGCCTCATGGCTCAGCCCTGGGGCCTCTTGGCCTCTGTCTACACTGGCTCCTTCTCTCCCAGGTGATCTCGCCCAGAGTTCGGGCTTGAAATGCCTTTTTAGAGTCATCATTGCCAAACGTACGTGCCTTGCTCTTGGAAAGGCCTGCGCAGCCGGCTGTCCACGCGGCCTCCCCACGTGGACGACTAACTAGCATGTTAGTGCAAGAAGGTCTAAAACAGAACTCTGCTCCTCCACTCACTCAGCCCCCAGCCTGTCCTCACCCCTACCCTGCTCTATGCCTCTGTTAAGGATATGACCAGTCACCTAGTTCCTCCGGCAGGAAACCCAGAAGTGACCCTTGGTGCCTCACTTCCCCTCATCCCCACGTCTGACCTATCACCGTGCCCTGGCTCTACCTTCTTCACTGCTAGAGCCGTGACCCAGCGTCCCACGATCTCTCACCCGGACCCCTGCAGCGGCCTGCTCACGGCTCCCCTGCTTCCTCTCTCATCGCTTTTCCCCCTCTGGCCTCCCCCTCCCGATTCCATCCTTCTAAAAGTGGCCTGCGGGAGCTTTCCAAAACATGAACATCCCCGAGGGTCCCCACTACTTAGAGCAGAACCCAAAGCCTTCCCCATGGCCTCCGTGGCCCTGTGAGGTCTGGCCCTGCCCACTTCTCTGGCCTCATCCCTGCCAGTCTCTCACCACCACCTGCTAGCCACATCTAGCCCCAGGGAGGTTGCAGGCTTACCAAGTTGGCTCTTCCCACAGGGCCTTTGCACGAGCTGTTCTCGCTTCTTGGATGTCTCTTCCCTGGGGTCTTCAAATTCACACCTCCTCTGAGAGGCCTTCCCTGACTGCACCCCCCATCACCCTGTTCTGTTACCCCACTTGATTTTCTTCAGGGAACTTATTGCTATCTGGTAACGTTAGTTATGGGTTTACTGTCTGTCTGTCCGTCTGTCTGTAATAACAGACGGATGTCTGTCTTGTGTCCTGTTGTGTTTGGGCAGCTAAACCTGTGCCTGGCACACAGTAGAGGCTCAAAAAATATATGCAGAAAGAAGGGAGGGAGGAAGCCCCCAAAGTGTAGTTTAGGGCGAACTCTGGGGCCCCGTAAGAGACCAAGGAGTCCCTAGTCTAGTTGCCATTCTTGGTTAATCTTAAATAATCCCCTGCTGGGGTCACCGATTCTCTGTCTGAAATTCCTTTCTTCCCTCACTCAGACTAAAGTCCACCCTTAGCCTCCCAGACCACAGCCACAGGCAGATTTAAGGTGACCTCACAGAACTCTCTAGTATGGATTTATTTCACACTGGAGTAACTGAAGAGGCCCACAGTGTGGGTTCCCACAAACAAAGAAACTTGGTTCTAAATAATTTAATGACAATAATAACCACATTTCGTTGAGCTATTATTTTGTGCCAAATAAGAGTCGATGCTTTCCATGCATTTTCTCACGCAATGCTCAGAAACACACCTTGAAGTTGGTGCACCAGTTACCTATCGCCACCTGACAAACCACCTTAGAACTAAGTGGCTTCAAAGAACAACCATTTCATTTGCTCACAGATCT
>CAUYSK010034892.1:0-40422 GCA_963575035.1 Avahi laniger | reverse complement strand
TGGCCTCTCTCTGTTGACCAATCTCGGCTGCTTAATCACAAGCATCCTCATCATTTCATCCAATTGTTGCAGTAGACATCTGCTGTAATGGATTGACCAGGTTTCAGGAAGCCGTAGTGAATAAAACCAGCACTGGACCATCAAACAGACACCATTAGCTTTTTCTGATGAATATTTGGTTTTGGACTGTGTTTTGACACTTCATTTTTATCCAATCATTGTGCTCAGCACTTGCAATTATCAAAAAGAACCCATTTTTCATCACACATAATGATACAGTATAGAAATGGTTCACCTTTATGTCATGACAGCAAAGAAAGGCAAGATTCAAGATGATTTCTCTTCTGACACTCATTTAATTCATGTGGAATCCATCTATCCAGCATCTTTACCTTGCCCATTTGTTTCAAATGGTCCAACACTGTTGGGATAGTAATGTCAAACCTTGTTAATTCACGCATGGGTTGAGATGGATTTGCTTCCACTACAGCTTTTAGGTCGTTATTATTCCCCCGGTCTCAGGTCATCCATGTGACTCATTTTCAAAACTATAATCACCAGAATGGAACTTCTCAAACCATGGACATACTGTGCGTTCCTTAGCCACATCCTTCCCAAACACTTCATTGATATTTCAAGATGTCTGTGCAGCATTGCTCCCATGATGGAACTCATATTAAAAAATAACATGAATTTTTGGCTTATCCATGGTTTCACAAAAATTGCTCAAAAAAAATTTGAAAATAATCAGAAGACAAACCATACATTTGAAAGAATGAGGATGTACCTTCACAATAAAACAAGAAGTGTCAAAGTGAAATATCAGATAAACTGTCAAACTTAGTACTTAAGGAAATCAGACATTTCATATTTAATAACATAACTTCCAACTCATTTTTAATATTAACATTGATGCTTATTCAACTCCCTGTGTTTTGAATTTCATGAAAGTTTAATTTTTGTCCCTGTCCATTTGTCCAGCCTCATCTGCTCATATTTTCAGCTCAAGGATTATCAAATTACTTGTGGTTTCCAGAACACACCATGATGTTGCATGCCTCCATAGCTTTTCCATATAATATTCCCACCATCTAAAATGTGCTTTATTCCCATCTTCGAATTTTGACTTAGTTGGCCAGGTGCACTGGCTCACGTCTGTAATCCTAGCACTTTGGTAGGCCAAGGCGGGAGGATTGCTTGAGGCCAGGAGTTCAAGACCAGCCTGAGCAACATATCAAGACCCTGTCTCTATAAAAAGTAGAGAAATTAACACAGTGTGATGGCATGCACCTGTAGTCCCAGCTACTTGAGAGGCTGAGGCCGGAGGATCGCTTGAGCCCAGGAGTTTGAGGCTGCAGTGAGCTACAATGGTGCCACTGCACTTCAGCCCTGGTAACAGAGCTAGACCCTGTCTCAACCAACCAACCAGTCAATATATGGCTCACTGTCAGCTTCTCCAGAAGCCTCCCTCACCCCCAAAGGAGGATCAGTCACTTTCTCCTCTGTGCTGCCTCTCACCTTTCACCCCCTTCACTGGTGCTCCCAAGACCCTACCTACACTGCAACTGTTTATGCAGCACTCCTGGACTGTGAGGTCAGGAAGCGTGCTACTTCCTCCTGGGACCCACCAGTGCCTCACTTATTGGGACCCACAAAAAACGTACACTCAATTTGGTTTTTGATCCCTGAACCAAGCTTTTCTAGAGTCTGCTCCAACATCTGTATACATATGTTTTCCATATGGCCCTTAATGCCTTTTAATGTCAAAATCTAGTCAATCTCTGAGGACAAAGAATAAACCAAGTCACCACTGTCTGTTACACTAAGATTGTTCCTCACCCCAAGGCAGCAGTCATATCAATCAGAAGAAAGCCACCAGAAATGGACACGGAGGACAGGATCTCAGAAGAGAATCGATATCCAATGAGGAAGAGAAGAGACCCAAGGCTTTACTACGTTTTTCAGTCGGCTACTCTGAGCTCACATTGACATCAAGGGTGCTGAATGTAGCAAAAGTCACTAAGATAAAAAAAACAGAGTTCTTATGGTTTCGATTTAAATGAAAGAAATGAAAGATGACCCTGTCTAGGGCAGCAAAAAAGCTGAACACTACTAGATTCTGAACACTAGGAGGGCCAGGTCTTGCCCACTCTCTTTGTTGCTCTACTGTGGTGCCTGGGCACTGCCTGGCATAGAGATGAAATTCAATAAATACTTAGTTATAGGAAAACTTGAGTGCTTAGCCGCAAAAGAAATTCATGCAATCGCATGGGACCACTAACAAAGGAGCTGCAGTAACTTTAATGGAATCGGCAGCCAGATATAAAGTCTGAACAAGCTGTGCTCTTTGAATAAAGTGTATCATAAGATGAGAATATGCCAAAATTTCAGGTCACATGTCACCCAAATGTCTCTTCATAACCTAACCCCACTGAGTAGTGGTCTTGTCTATGTAACTCAACCAATATTGCTCTGTTTAGAAAACTGTTACCTAGTCTCATTTAAAAGAGATACATTCTTTCTTCTTATTGCCGCCTTCCCCTGGTGAAGTCATATGCTCTCCCTCAGTACATTATTCAACTTGGAATTAATTGTATGTCTATAAATTCTTTCATTTGAGAATATCCAAATACTGAACAATCATATTAGAAAGTACAAGAATTTTCCTTAATCTGAAAATCTGAAATGCTCCAAAATCTGCAACTTTTTAAGCACTGACATGACACTCAAAGGAAATGCTCATTGAGGCATTTTAGATTTCAGACTTTCAGATTAGGGATGCTCAAATGGTAACTATAATGCAAATATTCCCAAATCCAAAAAAAAAAAAAATCCAAAATTCATACCAATTCTAGCCCCAAGCATTTCAGATAAGGGATATTCAATCTGTATAATCAAACATGGGTCCTGAGTTTTACAATTCCTTCTTCCAAGAGATAAAAATTGTCAAATCTGCTTTAAAACACAAACTTAAAGATGCACCGTTCTGGGGAACACTATTATGACTATCTGGCTACAAAAACAATTTTTTAAATCAATTATCTCAATAAATAGTTACTGATTCTTTCTGAAAACCAAACATGCAGCGAAGAGATGCCTTAATGGAAAACTACCTTCTAAGTAGCCCCCAACCCCCACCTCAAAAAAAAAGTGTCAACAACAAAGCCACAAAGAAACTGAGCAAAACAACATTCATTTAAGGGCTGCTACCCACATTCTCTCAACAAGTCAGAATTTTGGATGCAGGAAAAAGCATTTGCCAGATATATTTACACTGTCTTGGGGCATGGATGGTTATCTCCAGAAATGCAGCACTGAGACTAATCTAAACACACATCCATCTTTTTACATGCTGTCGTTTTGACCAAGAAGGCCACTCCTTACTTGTAAAGATCATTCCATTTATTTCTCAGAACACCTCACCTGGACCATGGTTGGCTGAATATGTGTCTTCTGCACCTCCCCTCCTGTGTCAGGACTCCTTGACGAGCTTAGTCTACCTCTACTCTCTCTTTCCAACACACTTTTCCTTCTTTCCTTCTTTTTTTTTCACTGCCACTAACCTGGGGCAAAGTCAGTCATATCTGCAATTTATTCACTTTAGAAATATCCAGGGCCTGACATAGGTATGTCAAGGACAATCCCAGTGAGGGACTGGAGATTTTAATGTTCAATTCATGCTTGGCAGGCATGGATTGCCACAGTACCCCAGCAGAGTTCCATAAATTCTATAACCACTTTTCATTCTTTATGAATCACTCCGATTACTTCAAACCTTCCATTCAAGATATCAGAGTATACATCACTGCCTTAATAATGATATAAGATAGAAATGTTATCTGATAATCATTTTTCAGGACTGAACATCTGAAGATATATGGCTAAGATAATCTATTTTTACCCTCTTTCATATACACAGACAAAAAGAAAGTCTGATTCATTCTTATTCAAAGAGAATTCTTCAGTGACCTCTAAACAAATTATATATTTTATTCTTGAAACATACCCTACATTCACAAGGGTAATAGAAACATACCCTACATTCACAAGGGTAACGGAAAAAAATTGCCCTTGGCATTTCCAAAGACATGAGATTCAGAAGATATTGTCAGCTTTTTTCTGTAGACATATGCTGCCCAGTGGGATGTGACACTCTGCAGAGGTCTGATTCAGAAAGAAAAATATGCAGGGGATAAGGTCAGAGCAGTTACGGACCAGTCTAGTATGGTAAAACACGTTTGTAAAATCAGGGCAAAATACTCTGGGGCTCCAACATCTGTAGTTTAGTTTCTAGACACATACCCTTTAACTGGGCCACCAAGGGTTCTGAGTGATCCTGTACCCAGGAATATCTCAGGTCTGAGATCATTTACTTTCAGGAAAAACAAACACATACACACAAACACTGCACACACTCAGGGAGCTCTGACTTCTGCTAAAAACAAACAAACAAAACAAAATTATCTTCAGAAAGCACCAGTTAGTATTCAGCACTACTCAGATGAAATAAATAAAACACAGTCCAAATACAACCATGGATGAAATGATGACACTTATTCTAAAGGTATCTGTTATTTCCAATGAAAAGGTTTAAATTATATTCCACTTACAATTTCAACATTTAAAGCCTCTTTCTATGAAACCAAACCTTGACACCAAATTTAAAATGTTTCGATAGCTACACCTAAAATCATATGGCAGATAATTCAATTACATCTTGGTATGTGGAGATAAATTAGCATTCAGTTGTAGAACTCTTAGGTAACTATTTAAATGTACAAGTTAGCAGTCAAGTTTAGAAATGAAAAAACCAACTACTAACACACTTCTGTACAGCTCTACCTTACTGCCAGCCCTTTTGTAAAAGGTGAAGAACCTGTATTTGTTTTTGTTTTTTTTTGAGACAGAGTCTCACTCTGTTGCCTGGGCTAGAGTGAGTGCTGTGGCGTCAGCCTGGCTCACAGCAACCTCAGACTCCTGGGCTCAGGAGATCCTACTGCCTCAGCCTCCCGAGTAGCTGGGACTACAGGCATGGGCCACCATGCCTGGCTAATTTTTTCTATATATAATATTTTTAGTTGTCCAGATCATTTCTTTCTATTTTTTTAGTACAGATGGGGTCTCGCTCTTGCTCAGGCTGGTCTCGAACTCCTGACCTTGAGCGATCCACCCACCTCGGCCTCCCAGAGTGCTAGGAATACAGGCGTGAGCCCCCGCGCCCGGCCTGTATTTGTTTTTAAATAGCTTATTATTGTTCTCTAGTTATTATTTCACCTCAAGATCACCTTGTGAGCAGTAAACACTCTCTCTAAAAAACTTAAAAAAAAAAATCCATGGTTTATAACAAAATTAGAAGTCTTGTACAAGCATCACAATCCTCTGCTAGAATATGTCTTAAAAATTAAAGGAAATTACCTTAAAAAATTGCTGTTACTGACACATTAAACTTCCAAGGAAATAAGAAAAAGAGAGAAAAAGAAAGGGAAAAGGGCAAAGGGCAAAGAGGAGGAGGAGAAACCCCCTCCGTACACACCACACACAAACACACACACACAAAAATAATACACATTAAAGTGTATTTTTTTTCTTTTTTCTTTTTTTTTTACCCAACTGGCAAGTACTATGAAGGCACAGTGGTGCTGAACCTTTTCTTAAAGCAAGGACAGAGCTGCCCAGACTCATCACCTCTGAGTCCTCCCCGCGCCCCCAACTTGAGATTCCCTTGGCTTGGATCATCTCTACTCATTTTGCAACCAAGATTTGCAGGATGCCTCACTACAGCCATATGGACCAAGACGAGGAGTCATCTGTCATCCAGAATTCCTTTCTCGACCTTTCCACATTCAGTCACCTTTAGCACACTTAACAGGCACGTCCTCCGCAGAGCATGTGCCTGAGTGACATAAGGAGTTTAAAGCTGAACACAGGAACTAGGCATCCCTTACACGCCACACTTTGCCAGATGGAGTCATTCCAGAGCTTTAAAGAAAAATTGCAACTGAAAAAGTGACCAGATGGGTTTTCAAGGAGAAAAATACAAACTAAGTCATTTTTGAGAGGCTGACGCACTTTACTAAAAACAGGCCTATGATGTCAAAGAACTTCAGTTATTCAACCCTGAGAGGAAAAATCATGGCAAAAAAAGCGAGCATTGAAAAGACACATAAAAACATTCCATAACTGAAACAGACTCTTCAGCTCTACACGGCTAAATATTTTTAAAGCTATTTTTGAACTTAACACTTCAAATAGTCACCCCCCACTAAAAATTCAGGACCTACACAACAGTTACAGCAAATAATAATGACAAAATCTCATACTTACATGGTACCTAGTATATGACAAGCATTCTTCTAAGCACTTTACATATGTTCTCTGCACCGTTACAAATTCTTTTCTAACTCACTTTTCATGAGCAATGAGATGTAGAGTAAGGTAACCGGCCAAGGTCACACACATTGCCAGTAAGTGGCGGGGCTGGGATTCAAACCAGGCAGTCTGGCCGCAGGGCCCATGCTCTGAATTGTTACACTCACCCTCTTTCCAAAGGAGTTTAACATAGATGATCATTTTTTAACAGAGACTTGTAAGTTCACTGAAACCATACGAGTTCATTTTATAAGATGAGAAGCCTTATAATTAAGGAATTTAAACTAGAGAAATTACCGTTAGGTGGTGGCAAAGCCAAAGTTTATTAGTTATGGCAAATACTCACACAAAAAGTATTGGGGGTGTTATGGTTTGAATGTCCTCTCCAAAACTCATGTTGAAATTTAACTGCCAATGAAACAGTACTGGGAGTGAGGCCTTTACGAGGTCATTAGATCATGAGGGCTCCATCCTCATACATGGATTAATGACATTATGTGGGGAGTGGATTGGTAATTGCAGGAGTGGGCTCCCAATAAAAGAATAAATTTGACCCTCATTCCCCCTGTCTCACATGTGCACACATATGCTTTCTCACCACATGATGCCTTATACCACATTATGACGCAGCAAGAAGGCCCTCACCAGATGCTGGTGCCATGGTCTTGGACTTCTCAGCCTCTAGAACTGTGAGGAATAAATTTCTTTTCTATATAAATTACTCAGTTTGAGGTATTCTGTTATAGCAATATAAAACAGACTAAGACAGCGGTCAGGCATGGTGGCTCATGCCCATAATAATCACACTTTGGGAGGCCAAGGCAGAGAGGATCCCTTGAGACCAGGAGTTCAAGACCAGCCTGAGCAACACAGCAAGATCCCATCTCTACAAAAAATAGAAAAATTAGCTGGGCATGATGATGTGTGCCTGTAGTCCCAGCTACTCAGGAGACTGAGGTAGGAGGACATCTTGAGCCCCGGTGTTTGAGGCCGCAGTGAGTTATGATGATGCTACTGCACTCTACTCCAGACAACAGAGTGGGGGGGAGGGAATACAAAAACCAACAACCAAAAAAACCGACTGAGACAGAAAATTGGTACTGAGACGTGAAGCTGTTGCTGTAACTAATACCTGAACACGTGGAAGTGGTTTTAGCATTGGGTAATGAGTAGAAGCTGGAAGAATTTGGAGGAGGTGGCTATAAAAAGCCTAGACTGTCGTCAGCGGTGCGCATTAAGAGCAACTCTGGTAAGGCTCAGAAGAAGAGGCGAGCTGTAGGAAAAGTATGAATCTTTTGAGAGATTACTTTAGTGTTCATGACCAGAATGTTGGTAGTAATATGGACAGTAAAGGCCACTCTGGTAAGGTCTCAGATGGAAATGAGGAACAAGCTATTGGAAACCAGAATAAAAGCCATCGTTGTTATACAGTTACAAAGACCTTGGAGGAATTATGTCCCTGTCCTAGGGCTTTATGTAATGCAGAACTTGGGAGATGAACTAGGATATCTGATAGAAGAAATATCTAAGCAGCAAAAATTCAGGCAAGGGCAACATACATAACCTAAACATCTGTACCCCCATAATATGCTGGAAAAAAAAAAAAAAGAGTAGCAAAAAAAAAAAATTCAGGTTGCTGTGTTGGTTACTCTTAACCACATACAGTGAGATATGAGAGCACAGATGACTTAAAGACAGAATTTATAATTAAAAGAGATGCAGATCAGAAAAGTTTGGAAAACTTGCAGCACAGCCATGTAAAAAGTGAAAACGCACGTAAGGGAAAGAATACTAAGAGCCAATCAACCCTTTGCTAAAGAGATAGCAAAGAAGCCAGAAAGCAGCCAGGTGCTACTAATCAGGACAATAGGAGAAACACTCTAAAGGCATTCACAGATCTTTGAGGCTATCCCTCTCATCACAGACCCAGAGCTCTAGGAGGGCAGAATGATTTCAAGGAGACAAACCTAGGGCCACCCTGGGACTCTGCCCTAGCAATGTGCACTCCTTGGCCACCCTAGCCTTGGCTTAAGTGGCCCCAGCTGCAATTCAACCTACCACTCCAAAAGACAGAAGCTGTTAGCCTTGGTGGCATCCACGTGTTATTAAGTCTGCAGGCTCATAGAATGCAAGAGCTGTGGGGATATAGCTTCTTCTACCTAGATTTCAAAGGATACCACAGACCACATGGGGGCCCAGGCAGACACTTGTTGCAGGGGTGGAGCCACCACCGAGAACCCCCATTAGGGCAATGCACAGCAGAACTGTGGAGTCAGGGCTGCTACAGAGAGTCCCCACTAGGGCCATGCTTAGTGGAACCATGAGCGTAGAGCTGCTGCCAAGACCCCAGCACTGCAGGACTACAAGCATGCAACTCCAACGCATGAGAGCTGCTGAGCAGACTGAGCGCAGCATAGCCATGGGGTGGGGCTGCCAGAGGATGAATCATGCCTTGAATCTTACCATATCTAACTCAGATGAGACTTTGGACTTTTGAGTTGATGCTGGACTAAGGCTTTTGGGGCTATTAAGATAGAATGAATGTATTTTGTATTCATGACTTTTGGGGAACCAGAAATGGAATGCCATGGTTTAAATGCCTCCCCACTCAAAACTGATGCTGAAATTTAATTGCCAATGTAATGGTATTGGGCATAATGCCTTTAAGAGGTTATTAAGTCTTAAGGGCTCTGCCCTCATGAACGAATGAATGCCCTTATCACAGGAGTGGGTTAGTTATCACCGGAGTGGGCTCCTGATAAAAGAAGTCCACGTTTACCCATTTCCACTTGCACGTATGCATTTCTCCGTGTGACTCCTCATGTGATGTGGCAGGAAGGCCCTCACCAGACACTGGGGCACCAGGCTCTTGGACCTCCCAGCCTCCAGAACCGTGAGAAATAAATTTCTTTTCTTTATAAACTACCCAGTCTGAGGTACTCTGTTATAGCAGCAGAAAAGAGACTAAGAGAGGGGGATAACTTTTGTGAGTTAAATGTAGCGTCCGGAGAAATTAGCATGCCTGGGGAAGCGTAGGGAGTGTGATGAAAGCCAAGAAACTCAGTAAGTCTGGAAAGCAATGAAAGAAAACCCCAGGGTTGTAGTACCTAACCTCAGTCACAGTGCCCGTCACTCATGAATGGTGCCTCTTTTCCACCCCACTGCTTGTGCTCAAATTCAGGCCTTTGCCATCCCTTAGTCCAGTTATTCTAATGATCCTTCACTTGGTTTATAGGCACTACCCTCCTCTCTGACCCAGCACCTAATCTCTCCTGTGCTGCTAACAGAAGAGCTTTTCTGAAAGATAAATCTGATCATGGTATGCCCCTACTTAACTCTTCAGTGATCCCTACAGCCTACAATTTCCAGTTCTATCACCTTTGTACAGAATCAGAGGCTATCCACCCCAGGATTTCCTCTGCCAACCGCTGCTCACAAGCTCAGAAAAATACTAGGCTAAGTCATTTCACTCTCACCCTGTTCAAGTAGCCCCTCTGCTGAAAAAAGTCTACCTTCCCAACCCCCATGCATCACCCCCCAACATCTATCTGTTCTTCACTCTGCATAAAGTTGTTTCAACCCCTCCTCCCACCAATAGAATAGATAATTTTCTCCTTTATGTCCTCAGGGTACCACATACATGTGATTCTTGTATAGTGTCAGTAACTACTTTTTTGCACTTCTTTACACAACTGTCTCCCCTACTAGGATATAAGCCCCTTAAGAACAGACAGTATCTTCCTATTTGCCAATAATGATGAAATAAACATCCTTGCATCTTTAGGTAGAAATCCAGAATGGACCAGCTGGATCGAAAAGTATATATATTGCTAAACTGCTCTCCAAAGATTACCCATTTTATATTCTTAACAATACTTGTTTCATACATACTCAAAGGATTTTCAGGTGTTCTATCCCTGTTAATCCGACAGGTGAAATATAATGACTCATAGTTTTACTTTGTATGGCATATGGTGAATGAAAGAACCTCTGATTGAAGATGAGTTACACTTAAGATGACTTATTTGTGGAAACAAAAGGCACCATCGAAACTGAAACACTAAGGGGAATTCAGTGAAGGTTTGCTTCAAATCAGCAGTTCTCGTGATGGTAGCCTGGAGACAGAAGAATTAAGAGGCTTTGCCATAGTGGGTTTCTATCATGTTGCCACATTACAGTATCAAATAAGTGACAGAAATTTAGAAAGGGGTGCATTTTCCAATTGGCAAGAAATTAAGGGAGGGTGCAAGGTGACCTAGCCGACTATTCCCAGAAACCCAGTGCACCAAAAGTTCCAACTCACCATCTAGCAGCCAGGGCTGGCTGCGCCTGTTCTCCAGCTCCGACATCATGAGGCGTGTGATCACATGATCTGGAACCAAAAGACCTTTCTCTATGTACTGCTTTGCCATGTCACCAACTTCTGTTAAAAAAACAAGAAAAAGGCAAACATTCAAGAACGCTTCCAAAAAAAAAAAAAAAACTTACAAACTGTTCTGACAGTTTTGCCTTCTCTCTCATCCATCCTAGCATCAGGCAAAACTGTAGGTAGTTGTAAATAGATATTTTTAGTTTTTAATATCTTGGCTTCAATAAGGGTAGCACTATTGCTTATGTAACCCATTTGTCTTCCAAAGACTTATAAAAGCAGCTCTTGACGAAGGAAGGAAGGAAGGAAGGAAGGGAGCGGGGAAGGAAGGAAGGAAAGGAGGGAAGGAAAATACATAAATTGGGCAAGAGAAAATAAGAGTAGAAAATACAGTTGGAGCCAAGAGGGAGGACAGTACACAGAAGGTTGAGAAAGGGGTCCTGCATATTTCCAAGAGGTGAGCCACAAATTCCGCACTGGACTTCTCAACGGTTTATGGTAACAAGGAAATGTGATCAACCACATGGCATATAAAGACTAAAAAAAAGCTCCACTGATCTTCAAAAAAGAACACTGTATAATACAAATAGCAAGTTTCTTTCTTTTCATGAGCCTCAATATGAGCCAATGGCACCTTGCTGACATAGCTGTAAAAGCAACTCAGCATTATTAGTACAATACCAAATTCATAAAAGAATGAATTTTTAAAAAATAATTTCAGAGTAAAACCACCTCTATCTTAATTTGAAGTAACAATTTCTCAGATGTAGAATTTTTGGAGGGCAGGGGAGACAGGGTCTGGCTCTGTCGCCCAGGGCTAGAGTGCAGTGGCATCATCATAGCTCACAGCAACCTCAAACTCCTGGGTTCAAGCGATTCTCCTGCCTCAGCCTCCTGAGTACCTGGGACTACAGGCTTGTACCACAATGCCTGGCGAATTTTTCTATTTTTTGTAGAGATGGGGTCTTTCTCTTGCTCAGGCTGGTTGAACTCCAGCAATCCTCCTGCCTCAGCCTCCCAGAGTGCTAGGACTGCAGGTGTGAGCCACTGCACCCAGACTCATGCGTAGAAATTTGAGTTGGGTTCAGCAGAACAAATTATCAGTTTAAGTCTACACATTTTTAGGAACTGAATTTAAAAAAAAAAAAAAATGAAGTCCTCTGCTCTCCAGGGAACTGATAATGAACTATTAAGAGCCACTTAAGTTCTTATAAAAACACAAATCAGAATTATATTACTAGAAAAAAAGCTCAAGATCACTTGACCCCACTTTCACCTTGAATTTAGGTAGAGCCTTTACTTCCTCAGACTGAGTGTATACCCCTAACCTCAACTTAAGCCCTGAAATACGGGCTGTGAAGGGCTCCACATCACTTGATTACTACCACTGGACAAGTAGCTCAAAACACAGGTCCCAATCGACATAGATACAGTAACATACTGCAAGAAGCACAACACAAAAGACCATTCATTCAACAAGTATTTACTGACTGCATACTATGTAACACGTAATATTCTAGAGACACAGCAGGGAATAAATAAAAGTTCCAGCTTACTAATATTTAAGCAGTATTACTTTCATTAAGAGCAACAATAACAACCATTAAGCCGAGTACCTACTAAATCCCAGGCACCGAGCTTTAAGTACTTTATATGCATTATTTCATTTAATCTTCATAAGACCTTCACCTTCAGACACAAGGTAATACCAGTATTTGTTTATGACAGCTTAACTGAGATAATTCATACACCGTAACATTTGCTGTTTTAAGAAGCACAACTCAGTGGCTTTTAGCATATTCTCAATGTTGCGAAACCATCACCACTCCCTAATTTCAGAACAGTTTCATCATCCCAGAAAAAAAACCTGTACCCTTTAGCAGTCACTCCCCGTTCTCCCTTCCTCCAGCCTGCGGCAACTACTCATCTCCTTTCTGTTTCTATAGATTTGCCTATTCTGGACATTGCTTATAAATGGGATCATACAATATGTGGTCCTTTGTGTCTGGTTTCTTTCACTTAACATGTTTTCAAGGTTCGTTCGTGTTGAATGAACCACATATCAATTCCTCATTCCTTTCTACAGCTGAGTAATATTCCACCGTCTGGCTCTACCACATTTTGTGCATACATACATTAGTTAGTGGACATTTGGGTTGTTTCTACTTTTCTGCCATTATGGACAACACTGCAGTGAACACCCATGTACAAGTGTTTGCATGAACATATGCTTTCAGGACTCTTGGGTAATGAGAACTGTAGAGCAAATGTTCTATGTCTAAAAAATCACTATCAGAAAGGAGGACGGAGAACAGACAAGCTGGGTGCCATCCTACTTTGCAATGGTTAGGCCAGGCCCAGAGCCCTGTTCTTAGTTTCACCTACCAAACTTTAAGGTGGATATAAACAACAAATACACATCTTCCAAGGTGAGAAATCAAGATGTACCTTGCATTGTTTACTAGAACTTCATATCTTAATATTACACACTGATATATTCATTCATTCACTTTCTGCCCCCCCACAACTAGAATATTATTTCAATGAGAGAAAAATGAAACTGTTTTATTCAATGTCATATCCTCAGTGGTTAGAATACAGTCTGGCATGTGTTAGATGCCTGAGAAAAATGTGTTGCCAGAATAAACACCCTAAAAATGATAAACAATTTCTATCTTTCTCTCTTTCTTTCTTTCCCCTCCCTCCCTTCCTCCCTTCCTTCCTTCCTGATAGGGTCTTGTTTTGTGCCCAGGCTGGAGGCAGTAGTGTGATCATGCTCAAACTCTTAACTCAAGTGATCCTCCCACCTCAGCTCCCCAAGTAGCTGGGACTACAGGTACATGGCACCACACTCAGCTTATTTTTTTCAATTTCTTTTTTTTAGTGATGGAGTCTTAATGTGCTGCCGAGGCTAGTCTCCAACTCCTGGCTTCAAGTAATCCTCCAGCCTCAGCCTCCCGAGTAGCTGGGATTACAGGTGTGAGCCACAACACTTGTCAAGAATTTTCATTTACCCTGGCAAAAATCAAGATGATCTTCCTGGAGAGTTATTACAAAACCATTATTGCAAAACTAAATATGGCCCAACCTTGCCAGAGAACAACTTTTTCAAAGGAAGTATGAGACAAACAAAGTATGATCAGGACTAGTTGAGATGGCCATGTTAGGTTTCACAGCCCAGTCTTACTTCTTCAGCATTTCAAACCATGAATACAGATGAACCAGTTTGAGTAGGGGAAATAACAAGGAGATACCAGAGCAAATGTGGCAGGGCAAGGGGCCACTTGGTGTACCTCAAAGACCTTCAAACAGTGACAGTTGAAGAAAAGCTCACCATTGAGAGATGGTGCTAGACTGTCAAGATAAGGAGTACGGACTTTGAAGGATTTTTTTTTTAATAGATAGATTTAGAAACGCCACTCCCAGAGCCAAGACCAGCTACTTAAATTGAGCCAAGACTAGTGCAAATTGAAAATGTGGAGTTCCTTGTTGGAAAATTAAGAACTGCAATATGACAACAGCAGAGCACTGAAATAAGTGCAGGGCCTATGTGCCTGCACAGGTCACCTCCCACAGCGATGTGACATTTGGCTGTGGGTAGCATGGCAGAAGCAAAGGAGGCTGTGACAATAATCCAAGTACAAGATGAAAGCCTGAATGAACCAAAGCAGAAGCAATGGAGGGAGACCTTCATCTGCCCCTTGAGAGAGTGCCTTGAGTTAATCCAACACAGGCTGCGCAACCCGAAGTTTAAAATAACCCCGTGGAAGACTTCCAGAGCCATCTTATTCCAATTTACTAATTAAGAGAAACCTCTAAGTGCAGCATACTTTTCCAGCTATTTTTGGCAGCCTTGGCTCCTCTCTGGAGCAGGACAGGCAACATGTCCTCTAACCTGACACAAGATCAAACTTTTACCGCATCTCTCAACTCCACCACAAAAACCCAGGAAGACCCACAGCAAAAACAAAATGAACTTAATGTATCTGCATCTGAATAAAGACCTCATCACAATAGAAAACTGAAATAAAACATCTTATCAGAAGACAGAGGCCCATTCCAGAAAAGTGGACCTTCATCTGCCCTTGTCAGTTAGCTTGGAAGAGAAAGCAGTATCACTAACTGCTGATGCTAGCATGTTTGGATAAAATACATACCTACCCTAATTTCTCAGGTAATATTCCAAAGAAATGGACACACATACATTGTCTTACACAGCTTTTGCACCCTTAGCATGCCAAAAATAGACTAACAGCTTTGCATTCTTTTTTAAGCTTTACAACAAAACCAAGAAATAATTCCATCATGTATTTATGAGATTAAACCAGAGACTGATGATTAAGGCCGCATATAGGAAAACTTTCTTCAGAAAGGGAAAGATTAAGGGTCAAATTACAAAATGATATATATTCCAAAATTTTATATATATATATATATATATATGCAGACAGATATATGGAATCATCACCATGTTAAATATATGAGAAGACAATCAATGTTCTTCTCATTTTACAACAATATAAATTTGTAACAACGTATCTTAACAGCCTATGCCAGTCAATCGCTCCTAAATATAAATTCAAATGGATATAATCTTGGTAACCTTGAGAAATGTACATTTTCAATTTCTAACGAGATCAGATAATATAAATATTTTCAGAATTTAAGACTTCCTATTAAATTATGTATTTAAGATAATACCAAATTTAAAATTTTAAGATAACACAGAACTTAAGATTATCTATTAAGTTGGTCATCTCTCCAAAAAATTCTTGTCTCCAGGATATGCAAAAGACATTTGATTAGCTTCAATTCCTTCACATTAAAGTTGCCCACATTCACATTAACAGATTGAAATAGATCATTGTACTCAGGGCAGCAAATATGCTGAAACACTGTCAACTGCCAAACGGGTAGGATGTTGGACTCACATTGTGAATTATCTTAAGTTTGGTTAAAAAGAAAATATCTCTTTCTAAATAAGTAGGAAAGCCAATAAGCAAACGATATTTCTTTAGAAAAACCATGAGAATACACACACACACACACCAATAGTGTGGCATAAAATCCATTCTACAGCCAGTCTAGATACTCAGGACAGGACAGTTAAACATTGCACAGACTGAATGACTTCCAAACAGAAATAAATCCATAAAGATCCAAAACGTAAAAGACTAGACTGATTACTGTCATGACATTGGTGGGGGGTGAGGAGGAGGTGCACTGCTCCCTGAGGGGGAACTAGAGAATATAAAGTGTGGTTATTTTTCTGGCTTAAATACACCCTAAATCCACTAAATATTTATTCAGCTGATATTTATTAAGCATCTACTATGTGCCAGGCCCTATACCAATCTGGTATGAGGCTTGTCCCAGAACTTAGAGCCTAAACACTGGAATTGGGTGCTAATCCACCAAAAGTTTTCAACAGCAAAATTTTACTCTGTGTCAGGCAGAAAAATTAAAATCAGTAGTTATCACAATTAAGTTATAGAGGCTCTCACATTGCCAGTAAAGTTCCATGCAAATAGGCCAGGCACGGTGGCTCACACCTGCAATCCTAACACTCTGAGAGGCCGAGGCAGGAGGATTGCTTGAGTCCAGGAGTTTGAGACCAGCCTGGGCAACATAGCAAGACCCCATCTCTATAAAAAATAGAAAAATTAGCCAGGTATAGTGGCAAGAGCCTGTAGTTCCAGCTATTCCAGAAGCTGAGACAGTAAAATCGCCTGAGCCCAGGAGTCTGAGGTTGCAGTGAGCTATGATGATGCCACTGCACTCCAGCTGGGGTGACAGAGCAAGGCTCTCTTTCAAAAAGAAAAAAAAAAGTTCCATATAAATATATTATGAAATATGAATAAGTTACAGGTCACAAACTAAATGAAAGTGTTTAGTCAAACACTGAATCTGCCACCTAATTCACCTTTGACTACCAAAGAGTTATCCCTAAAATACTAGTCCAGAGTTACAGAAAGCTAATCAGGCTCTCTTAATTTCTTGACATTGGAGACAAAAAAAAATTGTTTTAATAGAGGTGGTGATTAAGACCTCAAGACAATCGACTTTAGTCAGGTAAAATCCATCAACTTGAATGGAAGTCTCTCGGGATCAAACCTCAATTACTAATACTTTAAGCAAAGTAAAGTGAGGTTTTTTTTATTTCATTGGAATATGTGTCTTATTTCTCCCTTTCTCACATACTTTTTTCAATAACTAGCCCAGGAAGTGCCAGCATAAGGACAACAGGTGTGTTTTGTGGCACAGACAAGAAAGGCTACATGCCAGCAATCTGCTGTGCGATGACCCTGCCCAGCACTCTAGGAGAGAGCTCCCATTTTACTCCAGATGATCGCCTCCATCCCAAAGTACCTCCATGACTCAGAACCACAGGCGAACATTCTGTTTGCTTTTTATGTTTTTCTAATTTTATTATTACTATTATTATCTTATTTCAGAATATTATAGAGGTACAAACATTTTGGTTACATAAATTGCTTTTGTACAGTTTGAGTCACAGTTACTGTACCTGTTAGGTGTGAATTTTCCCATCCCCCCTCCACCCACCTGCTTGACTTCTGATGAATGTTATTTCCATATATGCACATAAGTGTTGATCGATCAGTTCCAATCTAATGGTGAGTACATGTGGTGTTTGTTTTTCCATTCTTGTGATACTGCACTTGGAAACATGGTCCCCAGTTCTATCCAGGTTAATACAAGAGGTAGTAATTCACCATTTTTTATGGCTCAGTAGTACTCCATGGTATACATATGCGACATTTTATTGATCCAGTCATGTATTGATGGGCACTTGCGTTGTTCTGTTTTCTGAACATAATAATACTATATGCCAGGCACCATACAAGGCACTAAAGATACAAATACAAGAGTACTCTCAGGAAGCTCCCTAATGAGAGAGGAGTCAAACAGACCTATAAACAAATAGTTATTTTAAAAAGTGTGCGCTTAGTAAAATAAGGCCAGTCACAAAAAAAACAAATATTATTACATGATTCCACTTATATGGGGGCTAAAGAACAGTCAAACTCACAGAAACAGAAAGTAGAATGGTGGTTGCCAGAAGCTGGAGGGAAGGGGAAATTGGGAGTCGTAGTTTGGAGAGTAACAAGTTTCAGTTGTACAAGGTGAAAAAGTTCTGGGATTGGCCGCACAACAATGTAAATACAATTAACACTATTGAACCGTATCCTTAGAAACAGGTAAGGTGGTAAATGTTATGTTACGTGGTTTTTTTGCCACTAATTTTTGCAAAGAAGTATGGTAAGTGCTGTAAGACAGGAGTGTACAAACTGCCACAAGAGCACAGCGGAGGGGGGAGGACGGATGGATGGATGGACGGTTAGAATGGAAGGAGACGTGGCTAACTGGGAAATTAATTATTACATTTACCTAGAAATAAGTGAAGGTAGAATGGATAAGCAGAATAAATAGGAAAGACACTGTAGATGTAAAAACAACTTAGGTGTGAACAATTTGGACATGGAGTAACGGGCAGAGGAGGAGAGAAGTCAAGGACAACCTCAAAGTTTCTAACCTGAGCAACCAGCAGGACAGAAATGCCATTCGCGGCAAGGTTGAGTCCCTGGCACTGCTGAAGTAAGGAAGGGGAGACAGCTATTAGCTAGTCTGAAATACAACTGAGAGCTCAGGAGGGCAGACAAAGTAGAGACAGATGTGCGATTCCTTGTGAAACCACGGGAGCACATGGGCTTACATCAGGCAGAGTTCGTGAAAGCAGCCAGAGTTGTTCTGGGCAACTCCAACAAACAAAGGGTGAGCAGCCCCACAGAAGAAAAAACTTAGGGCCTGCTCCTAAAATGATTCAGGAGATCTGCTCAAACAAAACACCTGCCTTATATCTAGGTCAATCAAATTAAAGTCTTTAAATGATAACTTTGATTTAATATCTGGCACAAATTTTCGGCAAGCATTGAAGCAACGCACACAAACAATCCATGATACGTGTGGAGATGGAAGGGTTTTACCCAAGAAGGACTCTCCATTCAATCTGCAGTTTAACATTGGAAAATAAACAGCAAACAGAGGGGTCATCACTAAGCTATTGAAATTCTAAATGTCGTTTTGCCTCTGGCATAAATCTCAAACCGATTTTTCCCCTTTAAGGTGAGGCTTCAAAAGATAGGATTTAATATTCGGTAGCTTCCTCCCAATGCTACCGCCACCCTTTTCCGCAACCTCATGCCACTGTTTTCCACCCTGCAGTCAGAGTGGTCCAACTCTCACACCTGACTGTGCAGCATCCCTGCTCAAGATGCTTCAACGGGGTTCCACTGCCCATTCAGCAGCATCCAAGTCCCTCCAAGATCTGCCCCTGTCTACATCAGCAGCCTCATAGCTTTTCTCTCTTCATCCACGTGCTATGCCCCGCCCCATCCCATCTCTACTCTCCCGCCCCAGGGCCTTTCTTCCCTCCCCAACTTCCCCAGATGAGGTCAGCGCCCCACCACATGCTCCCATGGCATCCTGTCCTCCCACCTTGCAGCACTTATCACAGCTGTATTGTCATTTTTCATGCCGGTCTTCCCTACCATACAACAGAGGATCATGTCTGCCTTATACATCTGTCTCTAAAGCACGGTGAACAGTGTCTGATACAAAGCAGATGTTCCATATGCATGTGAAGACTGACCGTTCCTTCCAACTCCATTCATTCCCTGGAGGACCAGGGCTAACTGGATCACTTTTTAACACTGGTAGCTACTCATGACAAAACAACCGGATCTATTTATAAATACTTCAACTATAACTCTGTATGCTAGATTAAGAATTTGCTGGCAGCCTGAGCAACACAGTAAGACTCTGTTTCTACAAAAAATAAAAAAATTAGCCAGACATAGCAGCACATGCCTTTAATTCCACCTACTCAGAAGTCTGGGGCAGGAGGATTGCTTGAGCCCAGGAGTTTGCGGTTGCAGTGAGCTTTGATGACATCACTGCACTCTAGCCCGGGTGATAGAGTGAGATCACTTGAGCCCAGGAGTTTGAGGTTGCTATGAGCTATGGTGATGCCACTGCCCTCATGCCCAGGCAACAAAGCAAGACCCTGTTTCCAAAAAGGAAAAAACAGAAAAAGAAAAAAGGAGAGAATTTACATGGGGATTCTTTTCCCCGTTAGGACTTCTACCTAACAACTACATGGATGTTTTCATGATAAGTGCAGTTCACTGGCCTTGCTATTATAATTAAGTCATTGATTCAAAAATATTTACTGAGCAACTACTCTATACCATGCTATGGCACATTTCCCTAGGTATCAAGGACAGGTAACTATGAGAGGAGCCTCAGAAGTTATCTGTGATCTGTTTCTGACAGCTTGGCCAGGCATCAAACACTTGACAGGTTGACCTATTTCAAAACAAAGTCAATGGTTTCCTATCTTTTACTTGGCATAACTCCAAAATAAAAATAATGAATGCTTAATTCTATGAGGTATTTTGCCTGATGAATTGGCCCATTTATATAAAAGTCTAGAATAGACAAAATTAAACAATATAATGTTAAGGGCTGCACACGTATGACAAAAGTATGGTAAAGTAAGAAAATAACTACCACACAATGCACGATAATGGTGGGGGTGGCGTTAATGAAAAAAGAATGTATTGAGGCTTTCAAGGGTACTGGTAATGTTCTACTTCTTAGGCTGGGTGGTAGATACACAATCGTTATCCTTTAAAACACAACCCCCACACACTCATATCCTTTTTTTTCCTAATTGCCTATAAAGTGAGGACAAACTGAATACAGAGGACAAAGCTGTATAATGTTCACAAAGCAGCAAATTCCCAAGATGCCTAAGTCACCAGAAACAGATAATTGCTCAATGTTCTTTTCATTGTTCAAACCAGAAAATGCTGAGAGTGGAAGACCCCTATAAAAGAGCCTCACTCCCTTATAAGGCTGCTCTACCCTGAATGTATCCGACCGGGCGTAAAGAGCAGAACTAGGAGAAACCTTGCTCACCCCAGTATCATCCCTTCTCCAAAACATCACTGAGAAAACACACACACACACACACACACACACACACACACACACAGGCCTGGTCAAAAATGAACTGTAGCTTTGTGATACAAGTTCTTTATCTCCCCACTTGTAAAAATATTTTGCCACTGAAGTAGTTACCTGAAAAAAAAAAATAAAGTTAAAAAATTTCTATAAACTGTACATCTTTGATATCACTTCAATGAATCTCTTCTAGTAAGAAAATAAGCTTTAAAAAAATCTTTGTTAAAATAGATAGATGTCAAAGTCCTTTAGAAGCAGAAATTATCAAAGAAACTCCTAAATGTAAGGCATTTGGCACATAAATGACTAATTTCAGATGTCCAGCATTGACCCTTCTAATGTCCTTTGTCAAAATTAAGTTTTCTTTTCCTTCACACCAAGAATACACAATTCTAAGCTGGGTGCAGTGGTTCACACCTGTAATCCTAGCACTCTGGGAAGCAGGCGTATCGCTTGAGCTCAGGAGTTGAAGACCAACCTGAGCAAGAGCAAGACCCTGTCTCTACAAAAAATAGAAAAATTAGCCAGGCATAGTTTTGCGGGCCTGTAGTCCCAACTACTGGGGAGGCTGAGGCAGGAGGATCACCTGAGCTCAGGGGTTTGAGGTTGCTGTGAGCTAGGCTGATGCCACGGCACTCTAGCCAAGGTGACAGAGCAAGAGTCCGTCTCAAAAAAAAAAAAAAAAAATACACAATTTTAAATCACACCTTGACACTTGCAATGGGTAGCTATAAAGAAAATTCTGAAAAGTGTAATGGTCAAGAACATGCACTTTAGAGCCAGACTTGGGTTCAAGTCCTGGCATTGCCACTTAAAGGCTGTAAGACTTGGTCACCGTGTACGTTTTTGCCTCAGTCAAGTTTGTGTCCCAGTTTCCTCATCTATAAAATGGGAATAACACCATCTAGGGTTGTTTTGAAAGCTGTGTGTGACTAATATTTGTAAAGGAGTCGAATGATGCCTCTTTGCAAATTTCATTCAAGGACATGGGAGACAGTAAGTGCTTGCTCCTATGTGCGCCAAGGGTTGTTCTAGGTAGTTTATGTACATGAACTCCTTTAATCCTCACAAATACCTAGGAAGTCAGTGCTACTATTTTCCCCATTTTTTAGATAAGGAAACTGAAACACAGAAAGGGTAAGTAACTTGCCCAAACTCAGTTAATGAATGGCAGAGCCTGGTCTCAAACTAAAACAGGTTGGCACCAGAGTCTTTTTTTTTTTTTTTTTTTTTTAAGATACAGGGCCTTGCTATGTTGCCCAGGCTGGAGTGTAGCAGTTATTCACAGCTGTGATCATAGTGCACTTCAGCCTTGAATTCCTGGCCTCAAGCGATCCTCTCCTTTCAGCCTTCCGAGTAGCTGAGACTATAGGTGAGTAGCTGGGACTACAGGTGAGCAGCTGGGACTACAGGTGAGCAGCTGGGACTACAGGTGTGTAGCTGGGACTACAGGTGAGTAGGTGGGACTACAGGCGTGTGCCACCGCACCCAGCAGAGTCCATTTTCTTAAACCCTATACTACGCTGTCCGTCAGTGTTTGCGAGCATTTCCTCGAACAGAACCACTTTTGATGTTAGTGTACATGCTTCTGGAATGGTGAGTACTGTATAAAAGGGACAAGAACATAGTAAGAACTGAGCTTCTTTGTGAATTCAGAGTTTTACTGGTGATAATATGCTCTGTGAGGAAATAGCTGGTCCTGCTCTGAGTAACCACCTTGCTTCCATTAGGCACTTGTATCTACGACTAAATAAATTAGAAACTCCTAGCAAGTGTATCAGTGTAGCTGCTTCCTACCACGCCATAAGCAGCCTGCAATCCTGTACCTCCTAACTAGTCTGCCTCCTCTCTTCTCTCCAAGGCCCTCTGCCTCCTCCGATCCATCCTCCATGCAACTCCCAGAGGGACCTTCCAAAAACCCAAGTTGGCACAAATCACTTCCTTTCAACACCAACAATGTGCTCCCTGGCATACAGAATGGCATGGATACTCCTTAGGACAGCATTCAAAGTCTCTCTGGCCAGTCACAATGGCTCATTCCTGTAATCCCAGCACTTTGGGAGGCTGAAGTGGGAGGATCACTTGAGGCCAGGAGTTTGAGACCAGCCTGGGCAACAAATCGAGATCCTCATCTCTACAAAAAACTTTAAAAATTAGCCAGGCATAGTGGCACATACCTATATTCCCAGCTATTCAGGAGGCTGATGCAGGAGGATTGCTTGTGCCCGGAAGTTTGAGGTTGCAGTGAGCTACGATGACACCATTGCACTCTAGCCCGGGCAACAAAGGAGAATCTGTCTCAAGAAAAAAAAACAAAAGTCTCTCTGATCTGGCCTGGATCAAACCTCACCTTCTCAAACCTCACCTCTCACCACAGTTCCTTTACTGCTTAACCTTTGACCCCTTGTCTGTGCCAGGCAGAGTTAAGTGAGATTGTGGTCCCTTCCCTCAAGCAGTCTACAGACTCACGGAAGCAAGAGGTCAGAACACAAAGGTGGATACCCCAATCTGACCTCAGGTCCAAGGAAAGCTTCTTGGCCTTGAGGTGGGCTTTTGAAGGGCTAGCAAACGTTGGCTGGAAGAAGTACCCTTCAAGTACAATGTGTACCAACCACCTCACACACAACGATTCGGTCTCCCATTCCCCACTTATTAAAATCACTTTTATTCTCCAAGGCCTCCAAGCTTCACCTAAGAAGCTTTCCCTCATCATTTCCTCTTCTCTTACCTTCAGAGTAATAATCTCCTCTTCTGTAATCCACCAATCCCTGGGCTGAAGACAGTCCACACGGTGTCTCTGTACTACAGACCAGAAAGACACATTCCCTTTGGGCAGAGACAGCCCTGTGGACACCCACCTAAGTAACCATGTTGTGTCTATGCACACATTTCTAGAAGATGCTGTTTCTCCAGGCACGCTCAGCTGTGTGCCAAGGAATACAGGGTGGTGGACAGAACTAGGGTTGGACTGCAGGCCCCCAACACCCCTCAGCCAGGATCCCCCTGCCCTCCCCATGCAGGTCATAGTTTGTGCAATCATACGCTGTGGCCTTGTACCTTTACCTGACATTTTACTCTTCTTGTTCAATAAGGACTGTTTACAAATCTTCCATGCCAGATTATAATCCACCTGAGGCCAGAAACTATCTTATTTTTATAATCAACAAGAGCTACTCTACTTGAGATGAAGAAATATCATACCTTTAAACTCTCCATCTTCATCCACAGGGCCCCACAAATTACTGAATTAACTTTCTTCTCAATATACCCCTTATCATGTCTTTAATCTATTGTATTGTTCGACCATCCTGATAGCCACAGTCATGACTTTAAGGCAATTAACACTCAGAAAAGCCTTCTCATTCACACAGTAAGAATCAAACATTACGTGCAGCAATGTTTTCTTTAAATGCTATCTTATAGTCTAATTCTTTGGCAAGCCTTGAATAACTGAGTAAAATAGACTACTGAGTTAAGCAAAGCATTCTGTTATGCAATTAGACTACATAAATGGACGCTTAGCACATGTTGTCAGTGGTTCTCACAACTACTGCTTCAGTCTACACAAGCTGGTGCAGAAAGGTCATTACCACAGGTTACATCTGGATCTCAAGCCTGATCTCTTAAACAAGGCAGGATCTGTTCCTACAAGTGGATGCTTGCCTCTCCTGAAGCTATCTGACATTCTTAAACACCCACAAAATGCATATGAGTCAACTCTTAAAGATTTCTGAGATGAAGACTCCAACGTGTTCTCTAACAGAAGCAACAGAAAGTTCAGCATTAAGGAAACAACTTATCATTTTCAAACTAACATGTAGATACCTGGAAGTCACCCCAACTGAGAGGCTGCACTAGGCTAGACCACAAAATACCAGCTGCTTCTCTTTGAGCTGTCTCTTCTAAGTGCTGTGTGACACAGATAAGCTTTACCCAAAAAGTTTCCTAATAAATCACAAGCCAGAGGGGATTTGTAAGCTATTTCTAAAGAAGATAACAAAGATAGGTTTATAACTTATTTACTATAAAACAAAACTGTAAAACTTTGAAACCATAAAGTAAGATTTTAATCCTATTCATTTTTGTTCCTTTGGACGTCATCAGACTACGATCCCCGTGGGATCAACCCACTGACCACATGCTTCTCCTGAGGGAAAAGAGACCTCACATGGAGTGCACCTGTCTCCAATACCTTTTTTCTTTGCCACTCAGTCTTAGGCTACAAGATTTAGCTCACGATGGGAAAAATTACTATTGGTGTTTAACCAAAGGAAGTTGTAGCTAACATTATTCAAATCTGTGTAATCAATCTTCACCTAGGTCAAACGTAGGTTATTAGTAAAAAATAAACATTATCATTTAACCTAGATTTGAGCCCAAAAGTACAAATGTGCATCTCTTTATCATGAATTGTGAGATTAAAAATGGAAGAATTTATAATGTGATTTACTTCCTGACATCTGTGTTTTGCCAAGGGACAACACGCTTTGAAAAACATTAGAATGGCTTCATTAAGAGGCAAAGAACAAATATGATACAAGGAATTATCTCCCAGTTGGGAATCAGGAATTTTGGCTTAGTTCTGCTTCCAACCCACTGCCCACAGGACTCTGGGCACATCAAAGTATTTCACTTACCATGGCCTCAAGTTTCCTCATCTGCAGGAACTGAGTTGGGCCATTCTACCTGTTACCTCAGTGGGAGGATTTCAATCCCCTGCATCTGGCTTTGGTGCCTGCCTGAAGGGTAGAGGACTGGCCTCCCGTATGTGTCTCTAACCACACCAGCTTCCTTTAAGCCACGGAAGTTCCATCTCTAAGGTGAGGAGAAGGATTTCAAGGAGAGGCCAGGCACAGTTACTCACATCTGCAATCCCAGTGTCTTGGAAGGCCAAGGTAGGGGGAATGCTTGAGGCCAGGAGTTTGAGACCAACATGGTAAGACCCCATCTCTACAAAAAATTTTTAAAAATTAGCTGGGCAGGCCAGGCGCAGTGGCTCACACCTGTAATCCTAGCATTCTGGGAGGCCGAGGCGGGCGGATCGTTCTGAGCTCAGGAGTTCGAGACCAGCCTGAGCAAGAGCGAGACCCCGTCACTACCAAAAATAGAAAGAAATTAACTGGACAGCTAAAAATATATATAGAAAAAATTAGTCGGGCACGGTGGCTCATGCCTGTAGTCCCAGCTACTTGGGAGGCTGAGGCAGTAGGATTGCTGGAGCCCAGGAGTTTGAGGTTGCTGTGAGCTAGGCTGACGCTACGGCACTCACCCCAGGCAAGAGAATGAGACTCTGTCTCAAAAAAAAAAAAAAAAAAAATTAGCTGGGCATGATAGCCAACACCTATACTCCTAGTTACCTGGGAAGCTGAGGTGGGAGGATCACTTAAGCCCAGGAGCTCGAGGTTACAGTGAACTATGATCATGCCACTGCACTCCAGCCTAGGCAACAGAATGAGATGCTGTCTCTCAAAAAAAAAAAAAAAAAAAAAAGAACACACACACACACAAAACACAAAAACACCAAGAAGAGTCTCTTTGCTTTCATGCGCAGCCAAGGTACTAAACACTGTACCCATCCTAGACATGGGGCGTGGACTCAGGACCAGAACTCAGGCCTGAATCATCGGTTAGTGTTCTTTCTACCATACTTTCCCTAGAACACTTCCTGGGAATGAGGGTCGATACTTCGTTAGGCCTCTTTGCTCGTTCTCTCTAGACAGACTGGATATTTATATTCACTTAGTCTAATTTTGTACCCTGGGTCCTGAAACGTGTTGGCAGTGGGTATGTTTCTATAACTGCCAAGATAAAAAGATGCATGGACAACAGCCATGACTTTGGGTAGGGGTGGGGCTGGCATTACTGAAAAGGAAGGTGATCCAGTCTCTAAGTACAAAGGATACCAAGCAGATCCTTCATCCTTAAGTTTTCTCACCCCACCAGCAGATCAATTATTATTTGACCTTTCATACTGATTCAAAGAACAAAACAGTGTAGTAGCCTCATTTTAAAAATAAACAAATCATGAAAGTAAAAGACGTTGGAGTCTCATAAGCCAAAAAATTTTGGATGTCCTGAGAGTATTTTCTTGGCCCAGGATAGGAATACAGGCATTTATAAACACACCATGAACATCTGGTGTAGTACCACATGCTGCTTTATATAAGCAGCAGAGGAGAAAAGCAGATTGGAATGGTTGCAACAGAAGTTGGGCAAAGGAGCAAATAGGAAAAAGGCAAGTAATCTAAAAGGTTTGCCAAAATCATAGAAGAGTTTTAGACCCAGAGTGTTTAACCATCTTCTCAAACTCACATTCTGCAAATCTGCCTTGGTATCCACCATGCGAGACACTTTCAGCCCCAAGGAGTAGGATTACACTTGAAATCTCATGGGCTCTCTAGATTTTCTCACTAGGCATAAACCACAGAACAGCCTCCCTGTAACCTGATCACAGCCCAAATACTAGCCCCTTTCAGAGGACAGGGAAGAATTTCACTTTTAAAGCAACACAAACAGTACCTCCTTGCCATCACAGAAGGCCCAGAGCGTGAATCTTGCTGTGCCATGCACCTTGCGGGCTGCCTCCCTGAGTAGGATCTTGGCTGCAGACCAGCATGAGCCGAGCTGCTGTTCTCCAGTGCCATCTGCTCAAACCGGATGGATTGCTACTGCTGCCACGAGAAAGCACCAAAAATGTGTTCTGCTCACGAGCCTCCCAAAGAAAGGGGAAAAAGGGAGAGAGCAGATGCTGACACTCTTCTTCCGATGGGGCCTGCTCAGCTTGCAGCGAGGGCAAGGGGTCCTCTGAATGGGCCCACACGCAATCACCCATCAACACCCAGCAAGAACAACAATAACGACACCAGACGCAACAGTAATCAAACACTTATTAAGTACTGGACCAGTCGTTGTCAAATTGCCATTAAGACCACTATTTTGGTTTTTTGAAACTAAAAAGTGTTTTGTACACAAAAAGAGAAAATATTGTAACTCTTAAAATGCGTCTCCCTTACTTGCAAGGTTCGTCCAATTCCTACTATGAGTCACATGAAGAATAAATAAAAAATATTGGGCCAAATCTTTATACTCCCTTATATGCATTATCTCATTTAATTCTTACAGCAACCCTATGAGGTAGGACCATTAATTATCATTCTTAGTGTGTGGCTAAAGAAATGGAGATAGAAAGTGTTTGAGTAACTTGCCTGGCTTGGCTGGCTTCCCAGGCAAAGCGATCCCAGAGCCTGTACTCCGCATCCTCTTCCCTCACCTCCTCAAGCAATTAGTCTCTTCCTCCCCCCTACGGTACCTTGTTCAATCATCTGCCCTGTCCCCTAGTGAATTGAGAACGCCTCCAGGGCAGGTCTTGCTCAGCTGAGTGACTTAAACAAAGGTTCACGGGGCAAGGGATACCATCGATATTTTTTAAATTGAGTAAGTGAATAAATAAAGGAAAAAGAAAAAAGGAAGAAAGAAAAGCAAAATCAAATGTAGCGAGAAAAAATAATAAAAAACCCTGACACTTGAGGGTCTGTCTTTGCCAAAGGGAAATTCAATCTCTATAATGTTTCTCTCTTTCTCAGAGACCTGGCGGAAAATAAGAAACTCTATCTAAAAATTTAATCAAGTTTAAAAAAAAAACCCACTAAAGTATCAAAAGTTCTGCCTATGCTTTGTTCTGAGGCCTTTGTTCAGGGAAAGCAATTTAATGAGTTTTTGGTGGATCAACAAAGGTACAGCTAGGGTTTATTTTGGGGTTTGAGGGTGAAGAAGGAAACTGTTCTGGATTAGAAAGCAGCAGGTGTGAGAGGGATGAAAGCTGAGAGACAGAAAAAGAGAAAAATCTCCGGAAGGGAAAGGAGCAAGAAGTCAGCAAGCTGAACTCTAAGCCAGGGGCGGGGCAGGCACTGACTGGAGAGGTGTATAGGGAACAGCTGATAGGTTTTTAGGACACCAGTGTCTAATATGCCACGTCAAGGGCTTGTGCCAGACTCTAGTCCCCGTCACCCCAACCCTTCGATGCAACCATCTTATATTAGCGGTCCTTTGGGAAAAGGAAAAAGTAAGAGTAGCATCCAACAAGGGGTGAAATCATGCAGAGCAGGGCAGCCCTTACAAGATTGTAAAGCAGAAGTGAAAAATTCCAGAGAAGCATGGAAGCTGAGGAAGAGGTGAATAGGGAGACTACCCCGCACTACAGACAGTAGTGTAGAGTACTGTGTACCCACCAGGTAAACAATGATGGCCAAGTCTTTCTAACTTAATAGATAACGCTGGAGGACAGGGATACCTGATATTCTGGTTAAGTAAGAAAGATGTTTGTAATAGGACCAGCGGAGTGCCACAGACCAGGGGTCACTAATCACCCCGACTGTGAGAACATGTCCTCCACACAGCACAGTCACTACCACGCCACACATTGTAATGACTCAACGCTAACGACCAGAATTTGTGTTTCGAAAATCTTTTCAAAACTCAGTGCAAGCTGGCCCAGAAGCAGAAGTAGTGAGAAGAAAGAGAAGAAAGCACTGGGTTTCATCTTGCGACTCTGAAAGTCTTACTTCACTAATTAACCTAAAAATGAGCCACTAAATTACCCATTCGGAAACACTAAACTCTGCCAGCTTGCTTTCTGGGTAGGACAATCTATTCCCACGGTTGTCTCTATTCCAATGAGTTCCTGGGTATCTGCGGGTATTTCCCTCATAAATCAAACAGCCTATAGTATTACGAGCTCCTCAATTTCAACCCCTGAGCTTATTCTATACCCGGGTCTCTACCATCATCTTCTATTCCATACTGCTATTCCAAATAGCATGTATGTGAGAATGAATGCTCCACCAGATATATTAATTTTAGAGTCACTTTAAAATCTTCACACTTTCTCCACCTGCCAAGTGAAAGGAAGAAAACAAAGCAGGCTTATATAGTTCAGCAGCCACCACAGCTGCTCTCTAAAAATTGGTACAAAGAAGGTGACACATTCTCTTGAGACAAGAATTTCCCCTCCACTCCCTTTTTTTCAAAAAATGCTAAACCAGGAGATACCTGCAGTCTCTAAAGATGATCAATGTGGTACAGTAGAGCCACCTCACCAAGGCAGCAATGTCTGGCCACAGCCACAAAATAAAGTTACATTTTAAACACATTCCACTTCTCAAGTATACAACAGGATTCCACTTCTTTGCAATTTAAAAGCATGACAAAATCTTCAGGTAAAGTTAAACCTGATACTGCTAGTAATCATTAGTCTATTCCACCCTACATATTTCACGAGAAGCATCAACAACATCCAGTTTACAGGACCTTACAGGCTCTTTTAGGAGCAGCTATTTCTGCTACTTTGTACAGAAAGAAACATTAACTAAATCTGTATCAAAAAAAAGAAGGGTCTGGCTCAGTGGCTCGCACCTGTAATCCTTGCACTCTGGGAGGCTGAGGCGGGAGCATCACTTGAGCTCAGGAGTTCAAGACCAGCCTGAGTAAGAGTGAGACCCTATCTCTACTAAAATAGATAAAATAGAAAAATTGGCTGGGCATCGTGGCACACGCCTGTAGGCCCCGCTACTTGGGAGGCTGAGGCAGGAGGATCCCTTGAATCCAGGAGTTTGAGGTTGCTGTGAGCTAGGTTGATGCTTCGGCATTCTACCCAGGGCAACAGAATGAGACTTTGTCTCAAAAAAGAAGAAGAAGAAAACACAAGACAGACAAACTGCTACAAGAGGAATGACACCCTACCAGGGAGCTGCCTTACCAGAAACCCTAAACAGAGCTGCTTTGCCCAGAGTAACACTTGGGACCGTCAAGAACAAAGCTTTAAATAGTTGATTCTGCAGTTATTTTTATTTTTTTGCCTTTCATTAGCCACTAACCATGTAACAGATTCCCAAGACATAACTAAAGCAAACAGGAACAGAACTAGCATTACAGAAAGATTCTATCATCATAATTTAACTTCTAGAAACATCGCTTGCCACCCCCCAGGGAGTTCCTGGCTGCTGTCACTTAGAACATCTCCTGCCGACTAACGGTAGTTCCAGCCAGCTCAGCCACCATCTGTGGCTGTCTTTCACAATCCCAGCCATCAAGGAGAGGCGGCGTTTCAGGGCTGTTTGGTTTGGCGAGGCTCCTCTGCGCATAAGATAAGTGCATGCGTTTTTTATTTTCTGGGGTTTGAGCTCCACAGTGTTTAAAACGTGACATTCAAATCACCTTTAACAGAAGACAAGAAAGCATTACATCTCTAATATCCTAAAATTCATCCGTGGTCGTGAGATTTGGATTGGCACTCTGAGACAACCTAAAAGACACATTCATCCTGGGGGGAAAAATCTTTCTAAGAGGCTCTTAAAATTCATTCCCTCTACAAAATTAACCCTGTAGTAATCAACTACTAACAACACACACCTCACACTATTGAGGGTGAGGCAGCGAGGGACTCACCGTGGGCCAAAAATTGAAAAAGTCACCAAAAAAAAAAAAAAAACCCGCAACCAATGATCGAGATAATTAATATTTAATGCAATGTTTTAACACATTAACTGCCATGAGAGTTGTATTTAACTCACTCTAGTTTTGACTCTGAGACCACAAGAAGCAAATATAAAATCTTACTTGTTGATGTTTTTATTGTTACAATTAATGTTGACAATTTAATTCTAAAAATGTGGATTAAATAAATATAAGTCAATAAATTTCATTTTTTTACTTATGCTTATCTTTAAATTACACTTGAGGTTTTTATTCTATTTTCATAATAAAACACCATGGCCCCAAGGAAAAGTTTCTGGTTTTTGTGTGGCAGTCAATGTGTTAAAATATCAAAATTAATGCCCAAAAACACTATGATAAAAACTACCAAAATTTTAAATAAAAACAGGATCCAACCCTGTACTTGCCCAACTCACTCTCACTCATCTCATCCTAATCCCAATCCTGTTGGACCTGGAATTTATTTAAAATCTTGGCATTCTGTCCATTTTATTGCATTGAACTATTACTTGATTGTTCAATGTTTTGGGTGCCCTCTTACATTTTTCACTGGAGGACAGTGCCTTACTCACCTCACCCTAGCCCTGGCCCTGCCAACACGTATTAACCTGTTTAATACTCACAAGAAAACCCTATGAGGCAGCTCCACCATTACTCTCACTTACAAATGAGTAAACACAAAAATATTGGCTATGTTGCCCAAGGTCATAGAGTTAGGATGGCCAAATCAGATTCCAAATCGAGCTATCTGGCTCCAGAACCTACACTCTTTTTTGAGACAGGGTCTCTGTCACCTGGGCTAGAGTCCAGTGGCATCATCATAGCTTTCTGTAACCTCAAACTCCTGGGATCAAGCAATCCTCCTGCCTTGGCCTCCCAAAATGCTAGGATTCTAGGCATGAGCTACCATGGCCAGGCTAATTTTTTAAAAAAATTTATAGAGACAGGATTTTGCCTTGTTGCCCAGGCTGGTCTGGAACTCCTGCGATCCTTCCACCTCAGCCTCCCAAAGTGCTGGGATTATAGGCATGAGACATCACGCCTGGCTGTGATTTTCCAGTTCTGTCCTTTCTACACATATTAGTTGGCATTTTACTGTAAGGAACAATCTCTTCCCCTTCCCTCCCCCTTCCCTTCCCATTTTTCATCTATCTATCATTATCATCATCTGTGTTAGCCTGTTTGCTTTGCTGTAAAGCAATACCCGAAGCTGGGTAATCTATTAATATAAAGAAAAGAAGTTTATTCGGCTCATGGTTCTGCAGCCTGTACAAGCATGGTGCCAGCATCTGCTTCTGGCAAGGGCTTCAGGGAGCTTCCAGTCTAGGTGGAAGGTGAAGGGGGAGGAGGCATGTCATGTGGCAAGAGAAGGAACAAGAGGGAGAGGACGTGGTGCCAGGCCCTTCTACACAACCAGCTCTCCCATGAGCTATAGAACAATTACTCATTCATTGCTGCAGGGAGGGCACCAAGCCATTCACGAAGGACAAGCTTGGTGCCCATGACCCAAACACTTCCCAGCAGGCCCCACCTCCAACATTGGAGATCAAATTTCAACATAAGATTTGCAGGGGACAAACATCCAAACTGTATCATCTATGTCATCTTTCTCTATCATCAGAAGGGACTAATGGATTCTTTTTTGGTTCAGTGTGTTATCATCTATTACTGTCATTATTTACTTTGAAGTTCTCATTGTCCTTGGTTTATGAAAGCTCTGTATCTTTTTACTTGTCCCATCATTTTTCAAGAACTTTCTTCTTTTATGACACAACAAGATGTTTTAGACTTATCTTGAACTTTTTATGCCCCAGTTTTAGAAGCAAACATTCTCTAAGGAGCTCTCATTGCTTTGTGTTGGAATGGCATTTAAAAACCAAGATCTGTGTGTTAAATGTGTTCACTGGTACTGGAGTGTCATTGCTCTGCCATTCAGGAGGCAGATAGAAGATGAGTAACTATAAGTGTATATAATTACAATCCAGTACCTTCTTCTATTGCATATGTGTATCTTCCATTTCCTTGGATTGCAACATTTTTAGTCAGACAACAAAAATAGTTTCAGCATAGCTACACCCATATCACTACAAACCACAAACCTACTTGAACAGTTCAAGAATTCATTGTCATTTCTGAAATACATTAGTTCTTACAGCTTCCCTGTGAAGACACTGGTTTCCTAAATTTCCCCCATTTTTTAAGTCATATAACATATTAATAGAAAAATTGATTTTTTTAAAGCTACACAGTGAAAAGACAGATAAATAAGAGCTACCAGCCAGAATTTTTGAATCCCAAGCAAGTGCTCTGAGAGTAAAAATTAAACTTCCAAATTATACAGCTACAGTTCAGAAAAGATAAAAGACAGTGTCCTTCTCCTTAAGGTATGTTCACATTAAATGATTCTGATACAAACACCAATGCCTAGGTTCCTGCCATAGATATTCTGATATAATTGATCTAAATGTGGCTTGGCTATAGGGCATTTTAAGAGCTCCCGGAGGACCCCCTCTGTTACATAGCAACTGCATTATCGTCTGAAAGGGACTAGAGGACTGAAGTAGGTCACAGGTGTTCTGAGATCACCTAAGCCAAAGTCTGGGGGATCCAGAAGTCCTGGCAGACCTGTGAGATGGTTAAGACCATGCGTCAGGGAAGAGGACCAGGCGGAGAGAGGGGCATGTTTAAAAGCCCCATGAGCGAGACCAAGGTGAGGTGGTGATATGGCAGGAGGGATTAGGGAGAGACAGGGTTGGACAGGTGAAGCCGACTTATGAATGATTTCAGAATTTTTTTGGACTTTAACCTGAGTGCAAATTGAGGAAGCAGTCAGTTTTGCAGTTTAGGAAGATGAGATGACTCTGGATGCATCTCAGAGCCAATAAGAATGAGGGCAAGAGTGGGCGTGGGAAGAGCTGACTGCAGGTTGCTGCCGGACAAGGTAAGGTGACAGTCTGAACTCAGTAATGGCAGAAGAGCCACCTGATACTTCATAAAGGAAATCAGTAGAATTCGTTAATGGATTAAAAGGGAAATTGAGGGAGAGGAGAATTTTAATTTCTCCCAGACGTACTGGGGGAGGTCTTAGAAACTCTGGAGCAGAAACAGGTTTAGAGGTTGGTGAAGCTAAGAGTGGGGAGGGGTATCATTCAGTTCATCCAGTCAATGGTTTTCTACCCTTTACCATTCACTCCCTCATTTAGTAGGTATTTTTGAGTATTTGCTACATGGTAGGCACTCAGGATGTAATAAAAAAAAATTCAAGGCAGATAGCATTCCTGCTCCTTGGAACTTACAATACAGTGGGAGAGAGAAACCTTAATCAAATCTAAAATATCCACTACTGTAGGGGCTACACAGATGAGACATTAAAAAAAAGCTCCCCAGGTAATTCTAATGTGCAATCAAGGTTGAAAACCACTGCTTCAGCTTTTAATGAGGATAGCAGTGGCCTCTGGGTTTAGCTTCTGCTTTGTATTTCTGTCAGTTCTCTGCTTCAATAGCATTAACAACTAGAATTGCTGATCATGGGTAGAAAATATTCTGGACGTGTAGACATCAGAAAGTCCTGCAATGTCAGTGGATCCCATGAGAACAGGATCAGCATCTGCCTTTCCACCACTGTATCTGCAGCTTGGCAAGTAGAACATGCTCAACTGGGTTTCATAAACGAATGAATGAATGACAGTGTGCCAGCAATATGGAAGGTTTTTATTTTTTAAGTTTCTTTTTTTATTTCTTTAGGCTTTTTTTCTATTTACCAAATTTTAAAATAATAAACATATATATTTAGAATGAAATAAGTATCCTTAAGTGTAAAATGAAACCCCAGCATAGAATGAATACCCAGCCTTAGGTGTACATTGTTGTGCTATTGGCAGGAAGGCCCAGGACATAGAGAGAGGCTTCGTGGTACGAATTACAGAGTGATGAGGGCCATGCCAAGCTCAGGGACAGGCCCTGTCCTTCCCTTTTCCTGTTACTGAGTGTTTATTGAGCCCTCACAATGTATCAGGTGTGAGCTAGGCATATGAGCTTGCAATATTTTTTAATATGTAATACCCCTTATTTGGCAGAATTCAGTGTTTGAGAAGCACTTTCATATAGTTGCTGTGTCTTTACTGTATACTCACGATATAGACATAGTTTTGATTTCACAGATGAGGAAATTGAGGGTCAAAGAAGTGAAGTTTTTCACTCAGCTTTGGAAGAGCAAAGATTCTCTATATCTTTTTTCAGCTATATTCCAGTGCCCATCGTAGTGCTCAGCAAGTACTGGTGACTGAACGTATGAATGAATGCATACATGCAAGAATCAATGATGAATGAGTGATAGAGCTGAGATTCAAACTCAGATTGATGCCACATCCTGTGGCTGTGATAGAATGTTCCAAGTATGGAAGGAAAGAGGAGTCCCAGGATCAGAATAGCAGGGAAATATCTGTAGAAAGAAGACACAGTAAGGGATGAGTTGTAGTGAAAGGCTCAGAGATTTGGGGAGGAATTGGGGATTATGGGTGCAGCAAATGAACATGATATTTAGAGGTAGGATGGTTATGGTCAAATCCCAGATCTGTTAACTAGCTGTGTGATCATGAGCATATTAGTAAACCTCTCTGAGCCTTGATTTCCTCATCTTTAAAGTGATTGCCTCCTAAGGGTCTTGTGTAGATCAGAGGTAGTAACACATAAACACATTTTGTAAACTATAAAGAGCTATATAAATGTAAGTTATGTTATTAACACCATTACTTTGGGCTCATTGCATGAAAGGGTCCTTGGAGATCTCCATATTTTGGTTTCTCATTTTGCCTCTTTAAACACAAGCCACAGCTGGTGTTCATATTTTGGAAATAGTTTAGCATGTATGCAGTGAGTGCTTAAAAGTTTGGAGATAACGGAATCAGGATTCTACTTAAATTCCTGATACAAAGTAACATATTTCAAAGCTTGAATGAGGTCCTTTGTCCTGTCCAAAGTTGTCAGAATGTTGGCTGTTTCTGCTTTCCTGCAATGAAATGGAAGTAGTATGAAATTGAAACCTACTTGTGAAATTTGAAAACATTTTTGTTTACTCCTGGTCACTAACCATGTTTGTACTTATAACAAACAATGATTAATCCTGTTAACTGAAGCTTAAGTGGAACCTTAATGAGTGAACTTACTTTGTTTTATTCCCCATTCTTGTCATTTAGTAGTTTTTGTTCTAGTAAAGAAATAGAATCTGCTTAGTAGGATCTAGGTTCAAGTTTTAGTTCTGCCACTTGCCACATGCCTTTAAGAAAATCACTTAACTACTCTGACTTGCACTTTGTTTATTTGAAGAAAACATGAGGCTATTAAAACTTATCCCCAAATGTTATTGTGGAGATTACGGAAATGATATATATGCCTACAATTTCTTTACTTATTAAGAAGGTTAATTATGCTGTTGATCGAGGCAATTTCCACTAAAGTCATTGCAGACAATATCTTGAGACACAAGAGTTAGAGGCTACTCAGAATCGCCTTACCTTCTTTCTCCTTTTTTTCTGTAGGTAGTTCTTCCTTTGCCAGCAAACCCACCACACCCACTGGATTGGGTGGAGGATTTCCGCCTCTCAGCTCGCCACAGAAAGCATCTCCGCAGCCTATGGGTGGAGGGTGGCAACAGGGAGGTGGCTGCAGCTGGCAGCAGCCACAGCCTAAGCCTCAGCCCAGCATGCCCCACTCGTCTCCCCAGAACCGACCCAACTACAACGTGAGCTTCTCCGCTATGCCTGGGGGCCAGAATGAACGTGGGAAAGGATCAGCTAATTTGGGTAAGGATGGTGGAATGGAACCTTGGTATAGGGTGGCCCGTCAGTGTTGCCTCACTGCCTGGGTTTGAATGTCTGGAGAGCACAGAAAACGATTCCAGTAGATTCTGAGGCAATCTTACAGAGATACGCCATGACCTCTGCCCTCAGTGCTATACCTGCAGCATCCTGGATTTGCCATGCTCCTAACATTTGTACTGTTTTGTGACAGCTGGCTCGCTTGTCTGTCTCTCTCCAGACTGGAACCAGATGGAAGACAGGACCGTGTCTTATTGCCATGTTACCATTAGCGCATAGCATAGTGCTTGGCACAGAGTGGGCACTACATGAACTTCGAATGGATGTGAGCGGAGAGGTGGAAGGAATTTAAAGTCGTTATTCCTTTGGAAGAGAGGGTGAAAGAGAAATGCTGGGGACCTTTCAAGCACTGTGCTCTGATTTGCCCTTGGATCCCAATTAGCGGAGTATATGTGTCTTGGACGTTTGATCTACCTTATGCTCTGGTTGGTGGATTCCTAACTTCAGTGGGGCACCTGTGATGGTGCCAACACCTGAGGCTGGAGGACACTCTGGATGGGATTCTTGACAATGAATAAACTATATGTATTTTGCATAGTAGGGATGGTTGGATTTGAGTTTATTAAAAGCCCATTTTGGTACATTTCACATTTCATTTGATTAATTCATACCCTTAATTCAGTTGATGAATTCACCACACACAATGAGGGAACAGGCCTTTCTCCCTATGGAACATGGAAAAGGCAATTCTTCTACTCTTCCTAGTAGCAGTAGCTGACGTTTATTGAGTACTTACTATATGCCAGGTGCTATCCTAAGCATTTTTTATGTACAGTCATCCCTCCTTGTCTGCGGTTTTATCTTTTGCAGTTTCAGTTGCCCACGGTCAGCCACACTCTATTGGCTGTGACACTGGTGCTTTCTCACAACACCTACGTGTAGGAATTCAATTGTTAGGAACATGTAACATCGTGCCTGTTCTTTGGCCAGCAGGGGTATTCCCTGCGTAATTCCGTAAAGTCACGTGATTCCTTTCCATTTTTATTTTGAGATATGGAGTGACTTTAATCAGCAAATATTTGTGGAGCATCTTCAGTGTAGAAAACACTATACAGCAGCAAACAAGAAACATAAAATCTCTAGGCTCAGAGCACTTAGATTTTAGTGTGGGCGTGTGTGATTGTGTGTCCAGAATGTCTTACAGTATAGAGATGGCAGATGGATTTCAACTTAGAAACTGATTTTGGTTGATTGGCATTGAGTGCATAGACTACTGTGTTTTGGTTCTATTTTGTTTTAATTTAACAAACATTGAGATAGCCATGCACCCTTCTAAGCGTTTAAAGTGTTAACGCATTTATTTTCCACAATAGCCCTATGAGGTAAGTAATATTATTAACACAATCCCCATTTTACAGACAAGGAAATTGAGGCATAGGGATGGTAAGTAACTTGCCCAAGGCCACATTGCTGATAAGTGGCAGAGATGGAGTCCAAACCTGTGGATTTTGGATCCAGAATCTTTGCTCTTTGCCACCATGCTAGAGCCAAACAGATAGACAAGGATGATGAGGCTACAGCCAGACCTGAAGGCAAAGAACACTATGATTAGCTAAACCTATTGCCTGGATGCGGGCGGAGAAGCGGTAGCATGCATGGATTTCAAGTACCAAAACCCAGGTTCTAGTTCCATCATTGATACTAATTATTTCTGATGGGGGTGGGCATCATAACTATCCTCATCTAAAAAGAAGGTGCAGTGGAAATGGAATCGGATTTAGGTTAATCATCCAGCCTCCAGTCCTAGGCTTGCCATGTTGGTATTATTTAACATATGACTCTAAACAGAGCTCTTAAGTTCTCCAGACTTTGTTTTCCTCATCTGTAAAATGGACGTAAGAGTCTCTTACCCTACTCATAGGGTAAGTGTGAAGGTTAAGGGGTTTAATGCATGTAAAAGCACCTAGAAGACTCTAAATGCTATGGAATATTGATAATATGTTTAAGAATAAAAACTATAATGATTTTCAAAAATTATATTGCAGAAGGGAAACAAAAAGCAGCTGACTTTGAAGACCTACTCTCAGGTCAAGGTTTCAATGCTCACAAAGACAAAAAAGGGCCTCGAACAATAGCTGAGATGAGAAAGGAGGAAATGGCTAAGGAAATGGACCCTGAGAAATTAAAGGTGAGTGAGCCCCTGACTCAGTGTGATTATTCTATATGACAAGGTCTTGTGACAAAGTCACATGTGTGGAGCCATCAGCATGAGACTAACCTAGTGTCTTAGTCCATTCAGGCTGCTATATCAAAATACCGCAAACTGGGTAGCTTAGGAACAAGAGACATTTATTTCTCACAGTTCTGGAGGCTGGGAAGTCCAAGGCCAAGGGTCAGCAGATTCAATGTCTGGTGAGGACCCACTTCCTTGTTCATAGACTGTGGTCTTTTCCCTGTGTCCTCACATGGCAGAAGAGGAGAGAGATGTCACTAGAGCTTCTCTCCTAAGGATGCTAATCCCATTTATAAGGGCTCTGCCCTCGTGATCTGATCAGTGCCCAAAGGCCCCAACTTCCTAATACCACCACCTTGGGAGTTAGAATTTCAACATATGAATTCTGTAGGGACACACACATTTAGACCATGGCTCTTATAGAAGGCACTGTCTTAGATTTCTGGCGATCACCATATTTTAGTTGATTCCGCAGCTATGATTTGAATACAGCTGTGTCCTTTAATGGCAAAGTAGCTTTGGAGAGAGTTGTACATGCTGTTTAATCTTTTAATAAAATAAATTTTATTCCATGGCATAGCAACATAGATTTCCTTTGCTGTTCAGATGAGCAGTGGCACTCTTTAAAAGGTGATTTTGTTATTCACATGGCATTTACATTCTAAAGATAAATCATGAGAATTTTTCTCTTTCTGCCTTGAGAGCTTTTTAGCAGATCAGATTGACTGAAGCCACCAGGATCTTTTCTCTGCAGATAGAAATATTTATGTCCCCAGGAGTTACCAACTCCTGTAACATTAGACCTGGAGGCCTGGGAAGGTGGAGGAGAGGAAGGCCGAGGGAAGTGTGGAGCCTGGCTTCCCCGTTGTCTCTCTACGTTTAACCAGATTATCTTTCTCTGACTCTGGAGGCCTAGGAAAGATTTGACTTTGGGGGAAAAAGTATGTTTTTGCATTTTTTTAAAGTTTTCAAATCAGCAAATCTAACCCCCTCATTTCATAGATGGGGAAACAAATTTACTTCATAGATGAGGAGCTTGTGTGGACAGGTGGACACGGACTAGCTTGGAAACGGAAGGGTGGTTAAGCTGATGAATG